>SZWC01002375.1:26649-40889 GCA_023375785.1 Penium margaritaceum
GGGGGGGGGGAACAAACGCGCGATCAACTCGAAAACGACGATAGGAGGCCTTTCCACCTCTTTCTTAGGACGTTCCGAGACATAGAAAAAACCTTAAAATACCTCAAACGACTCAATACAGAAACGGGGTCTATTATGACGTTACAATATACCCCTCATGTTGGGGTATATTGTAATGAAACAATCTACCCCGCGGGACATCGCCGGGTTTCTTGTGTCACAAATAGTTGAGACGGGGTTTCTTACGATAAAAACATAAATGGCCTGTTTACCTGAACTTCAATAATCAGCGCCAGGTGGGTTTGACGAGTTTCAGTTTTCAACCAGGGGTACCTAGATATTTCTTCATCGCGAGCAGATATAGCGACGGTGGATCCGAGTTGACTTCTCCCGCTGCTACTCGGTTCGACCCAAACGCACCCTCATTAGCTGCTGAAGCAGCGACAACCGCTTGGGCACATCCCAGACAAAGGCGAATTGACATGGCCCAAAAATGTGCTCGCTTCTCCTTTGTCCGGGGAGCTTCTCCGAAAAGAGGGGGCACCTGCGGACGGCGGTGGACAGTGGTGCCACAATAGCATCCCAAGGTGCGTCTGCATGAGGATGACATGAATGGAGGGGTGTCGACATGAGCAATCGCGACATATTCGCATGACGGTTCAATGTCCAATCGTCCACGTCGGACGGTCGACACTGCCCACCATGCTGTCGAATATGTTCCCTAAACTTTTTCTGATCTTAAACCTCTTTCAGCATAACGCAACAGATTGAAGCACAGAAGGCCCACCGACCCCCAACCCACCCCCCNCCCCCCCCCCCCCCCCCCCCCCCACCCCCACGGGAAAACCCACCACCTTCACTATGTTGCACACGGCCAAAAGATGATCACCCTCGGGCCGCAGAATCCAATCTGCACACGCCTTGCTGGAATTAAAAGACTGCGTCAATTACTTCGTCAGTGACGAGTGTAAAACTTTCTTGTCTTAGGTGATTTGACTCGCAACTTATTAACAATACTGGTTCGTGATAAAACTTATTTGCAGTCAGTGGCCCCGGTCTCCGCGGGGTCGCTCAAAGTTTTTTAACCGATCAATTTGAAATCGTTCTTCGGGCCTCGACCTTACACACAAGATCTTTCCTAGTCCGAACATGTTATACCGGAGAATTATATGTCTAAATCATGAGACGCAAACTTTTTGCACAGACACCATAACTCAATCTAGGTCTATGTAATAATACATTTTGCTTTGTCAAAAAAAATCCCCGAATCAAATGAATAATTAAAAAGGAAATTTAAAAAATGAAAAAAAAATTAATTTCATTATAATTCTAGGGGAAGTTTTAATGATTTTGTAGCTTAAACGATAATGTATAACGAATAAAATAAAATAGAATGAATTTTTTTCATTCAGTTTCTAAGAATAAATATAATTGAAATAAACACGGCATGATATGCCACTTACAAATAAAAACATTATGCCTTCATAAAATTTACTAATCATGAAATAGTAAATTAATGGGCACAATTCTATTTGTTTTTGTTTTAAAAAGTAACATTTCTACTCCAACGTTTTTTTCAACATGGAGGAAGATTTAAGATTTTGTTCATGTTGATAAACACACGATAAGGATGAAATAATGCAAACATTTTTCTTGACAATAGAAGTTTTGTGACGTTTCATAAAAATAAACAATGTTATGGTTATCAACTCGGGATAAATCATGAAATTGAAATAGTTTATAAATTTTCAGGTATAATTAATTCCTTTGAGAAAATTTTCAACACGGGCAAAAACTTATGTAAGGATGGTTCAAGAATTTTAATACACACAAACATGTAATTGGATTCAATTTCACGTTTTTAAGACCCTATCCAATGCTCTTCATGGAAAAAATATAATATTTCAACATCGTGTTTTGAGAGGCTTTTGAAATAGGTATCTTGTATCGAAAATTATAATTATTTTAATTATTAAACCATCCTCAAAATCGTTTTCACTCAGGGTGCAACGTTTGGCAAAGAAATAAAATATATAAAAAAAATTCTGAAATATGTAAATTTCATCATTAATCCAGAATTCATAACCATATCATGGTCTTTTATGAAACGTCACAAAAATTCTATTTTGAAAAGATATGTTTGCATTATTTCTTCTTTAAAACATTTTAATCACCATTAGCGAAAGGTTTGAACTTCTTCCATCTTGAAAACAACGTTGGAACAGAAATTTCACTTTTTAAAACATAAAGAGATAAAAATGTGCCCATTCATTTACTATTTCGTGACTAGTAACTTTTATGAAGGCGTCAAATTTTTATTTTTAAGTGACATGTCATGTCATATTTATTACACTAATATTTTTTCTAATAAATTGAATGAAGAAAACATATTTTGATTTTCTTATTTTTGCATTGTCGTTAAAGCTATAAAATCATCAAAATTTCCCTTACAATCATAAGTAAATGGGTAATATTCTATATTTTTATTTTTTTAATATTTTATTGACCACTTAATTTGATTCGTGGATCGTTTTTTCTGAAAAAGCAAAATATCTTATTAGATTGACGTACATTGAGCTATGTTGTCTGTAAAAAGTTTCCGTCGCATGATTAAGACATAATTCTCCAGTGTAACATGTTCGGACTGGGAAAGATCCCTGTGTAAGTTCGAGGACAGGAGAACGATTTCAAATTGGTCGGCTAAAAACACTACAGCGACCCTACAGAGACCGGGGCTACTTACTGCAAATAAGTTTTATTACGAACCATTTTTGTTGATAAGTTGCGAGTCGAATCACCTAAGATAGTAAAGTTTCGCACTCATCACTAACGAAATAATTGACCCTAAAAGACTGATATCTCCTTCCACGGCCAAAAATCAGGTCCACTCCCTATGCAATGGCAATAGAACAAATAAGAAGACTAATACGACTGGATCACGATATTTGTCATCAAGTTCTTTGTCAGGTGCATACAGAGTAATGCATACAGGAAACGGCTTTAAAACATTTAACAAGAATACGGCTAAGAAAAGTTTATCTTTGTGAAGGAACGGGACAGAAAAGCCTTTGCGTCTACCATGAAGCGATATTCTGGGTAACATTTGTTGCCGATTCGCGCAAAATGCAACAAGATTGTGCGTGGCACTTGACTATCTCAAACGCTTTAGGATGTGGAATAAAAAATGTTACATTATTTAACGCTAATGATTCATAAAATAGGTTTCAAAAAACTTTATGGGTGCGTTTGTTCAGTCCTTGTTGCAAGGTTCGCCTTCACATGCGAACTGGCGAGCCTCACTAGGTAAGGACAAACTCTTTATAGGGAACCATTTCCATGAGAACACAAAAGAGTAAAAAGAGAAAAATTTCTAAACCAGTGATATTGGAATTATTTGTGATCATTTTATTAGACCATGCTAAGAAATAATAAGGGATTAATAACCAAATGCATCAGACATTAGATCTTTCTAAACCTTACCATATTTTGCAAACAAATCCATGGTCAATCCCTTTAACAAAACATTACGTTTTTCATCCTTCTAATGTCAATTGAAAGGAAAACAAACGTCATGAAAGCAGTAACACAGTAAACATAGCTTACTTACTTGTGGATTCGACTATGGAAAATAGTAAAAACTATTGTACCTAATATTTAAATAAAAGGACCCTAATTTCCAAGAGGCCTAAGTGAATTTTCTTCCATTTATAATTGAACATTCTTTAGAATAAAAAAACGTAAGTTACACACATACATGTAATCTCCTCTTTTTGAGCTAGTAATCTACCTTGCATACATCCGACATTCACTATGACTCATGACCTTCAAATGAAGGTCAGCCAAAGACGGATTGAGAGGAAGGACAAAGTAAAAAACGATAAGAAATTTTGATAATCAAATAAATACAACATTTTTCTCAACAAATTTTTGTCAAATCTACGCATGCATGGATTGATATCATGTCAAACAATAAGCATTTTTATTTAATTCAAATTTCCATGGAAATAAACTTTAACACATACCCTACTCTCGCGTGCACTATATTAAAATGAAGCACTAACTACACTAGATTTATGCTACAACCGAGAGTAGTCATTTCTTGATTTGAAGGCCCTCACAAGGAATGAAGGATCTATTTTTTGCTTACAAGGAAAATTCCCATTGGGATATTCTCCATTTTATAGGCCAATTGACTACCAATCTAGTATCCCAAATGTTTTTCATGCTTGGGACTATAATTATCTACGTTGGGAAGTCCAAGAGAGAAGTGACCACCTCGGTTTTCTCACCTATGATGGACAACTCAACATCAACCCCAAACAAGGCAAGTAAGATGAAGCAATCTTACGAGGTGTGCGCACAGCATTGTATAGGTAGCACTGCCGTCGACTGAGCCAATATACAAACTCAACGTTAAATTAGTATATCATCAACGTGTCGTCCAATGCTAGACAACACTTCACTACATCAGAAGATGGTACAATCAAGGCTCTCACCTATAAAGAATCATAGGGGACTAGTCTCAATAAAGAGTAGTAAAATAAATGGAGGGACTGGTAGTAGTCACATCTCATCCTAGAATCCTATAGGATTTTAGTGTCACCTATCACTAACAAATTGAGCCTTCTAATTTGCACATAACTGAAGATCCCACAAGAGTACGCCACTTTCAATGTAATGAGCATGGCAACACTGACAATTGTGCTCAGAGGCACATTGATTTCTTGAACGCATTTCTTCTTGCAAGATACGCCAAGAATCTTGTCCGAAAGTGGACTACTTACAAGACATTGCGCCCAGCTTAAGCTAAGAACAAAGTGAGAGCATTATGTTGTACATATTCTGGTATAAATATTATACACAATACTGATCTACCTGTAATTTTGAATTTTCATAATACAATCAAATTCCTTAAAAAAATAGATTCTACACTTTGCTTTTTCCACCATGTGCTTGTCTTGCTAAGCACATCACGGTCATGTCACATCAAGGCCTCTTCAGCCTTTGCTATGGGCGTGAAGAAATCTAACATCGTATCAGAGCAAGTTTGTGCTTTGAGCAAGCACAATAATAGCAGCATAGTAGGAATAGTAGTAGGTGGAGACGGTCTCCATTATTTATCTACAAGTGAGTAGAAACAAGATTGGTTATTTCATTCCCCTTGCAGATCAAATTCCGCATAAAAACCATAAAGGTTTCAATAAATGGCATGGAATGTGAAAACAAAGGAAGAGGTCCTCCATTACTTGAAAATCATGAGGGAAGTTTCCCTCCCCTGGACAAAAATTCGTTCTATATGGTTTATGCATGGGTCAAAAGTAGGGATGCCATATCACATATCACGCAAAACGGCAAGCAACACAAGGAAAGCAGCTCGCTAGGGAATTGTAACGGATGGCACAGTAGGAAGCATTGGCCCTTCAAGTTCTGGAGCAGGAACAAAAGGCATTGAGGCAATAGCTTGGAACCCAAGAGCTCCTTCAATAGCAAAAGGAGCTCACATATGTAGGTCAAGCGTCAGACAGAAAGAAGTTGCAATACTCAATATTATGTCAGTAATATATAATGCACATGTTCAATAGAAGCATATTCACTCTCAACATTAGTAGCAAAATATGAATGAATACATGGTTTAGTAAGAGGAAGAACAACAACTACAACATTAAGTGCAACTCTACATGGAGTGGGAACAACATCCATAAGAATCGTCTTCCCATTGCTCTAAAAATAATCCTCCACATGTCTTCCAACTAGATATCCCGTAGTAGATGCAGCCTGAAGTAACTACAAACAGATAAGTGCCAATTCAGTTCCTAGTGCATTCTAAAGAGATGCAAAGGGTGCCACCTTTGGCATCACACAAATAGGCTCAACCAGCTCCTATGCCACAATAACATGGAGCTCAACCTATACTAGTTCAAGATTGTCTCAAGCACAGTCGTTTTAAGTTGTGCCCTTGTAGTAGTATCCTGTGCCTACTCAACCACTAGAAAAAAAAAAGATTCCTATTCCAAAATCTAGAAATCATAATGCCTTATAGAGCATTATGATTTCGAGGTATAGTTATAGCTACACAAGATCAAGGTCAACAAGATTGACAGAGTGATTTTTTTACATCGGGTGCATAAGTTCAAATAGGTCGCTAAGATTCATTACCTATAGGAGTTCTACAACGCGCACTACTCAACGCCATCTTTGAGGTCATCACCACAAGGGGTGTTAGAGTTTAACTACCTCATCAAATTTGTGTTCATGGTGTTCGATAACCAGCTCACTCATTACATCCAACAAACAATCGGGATGTTTAAGGGATCGGCTTTACCTGCTCAACATGCTTCGTCTTACCTGATCAAGACCTCTATGGCTGGAGACTCAGCCTTCAAGTCTCACCTTGAACATCAACCTTAGTAAATTTAGAAGAATTAAAGAATAAATCCATAAATCAAAAGTCCCTATGCAATCAGCTCATCGTAACAGATACTCCAATCTTGAAACCTGTTCTTGTAACCTTCCTTCTTAGTGGCTTGACATGAGACTGGGAGAATGTAAGGCATTTGCTGAAGTATAGGAGTCAGAGTTGACATTAGGATAAGTGTGAAAGACGTTCTTCATGGAACATCACCATTACTAACTCGCGAACAAGAAGGATGGGCTTTTGTCCAACACACCTTCCAATGCTTGTCGCTTGGCAAGACGATGTGCCGAGCTTGGGCGAAGAACAAAGTCAATGCTTTCTGTTGAAGATATTCTGATGTGATGCTAAAAAATAGCACTAATCTAAATAGTCTTTCGTACTTTCATAATACAATAAAATTACCACAAAAAATAAGAAATCGAACTTCCGCACTTATCATTTTAAAGTATGTTCATGTCTAACTAAGAACATTATGGTCATATTACGTCATGAAGGCCTACTTTCTTTGGGCGTGAACAAGTCCGAAAAATCTATACAAGTTTTTACTTCTCAAATATTCTCAAATTTTATTATTTCACAAATGTACACAAGCACAAAAATAATTCAGGAATGAAAAGATGGCATTTCATGTTACTCTTATACCCATTCTTTCGTGTTATCTTGACTTCTTACCTTGTATGACCACAGGCCAAACTTTCATGTGACTACAAGTATCTACGAGGAGTTAGGTTCCCATGTCGCAATTGGAGCTACCAGTGTAGGAAGCATGGTTCAGATATTCAAGTCGTTGAACCATGTCTAACGTGCATAGTGCCTTGTCCACGTGGCCTACATGGACCACGTGTAAAGCCCACACGTGCTTTGTAAGCTATCATGGCACATCGCACGTCCATACACGCGATCTGTCACATTAGATTCCACATACAACAAAATTGAGTTGTTTAATCAAGAAAACAAGTTTTGCCCATTAACGTATTTAAAGTGTTACCATCAAAGTTCCAACGAATATGAAGAAACAAAAATTAATAAGCCCGATGGTGGATTTAAATGTTACACAATTGGAAATTGCTCCATGAATGCATACACTAGGTAGTAGGGTAAGACGTACAAACCCAAACACTTCCCATGAAAATTCATAATATGAATTACCACATGCATCAAATATTGCATAAATGATTTCCATGGACACATAAACATTTTGTTAAAAACGTTTTATTAACATGTGAACATCTGATTCAGCATAACATGGTTCTTCAATACGTTTTTGGTGCTTAGATTCATTGATTTTGGTTTATGAAAATAATATTCACCTTTTTCCATAATTTATTTCTGATGGGGTAATTTTTCATGTATGCATAATAATATAATTATTTTTATACTCAAATGTGGTTTAAGAACTTATTTATTGAAATACATGAGTCAATTTTGAATTTAATATGACACTTACTGATACAATTTAACATAAAGAAAATAACTCCAAATTAAAATAAATTTAAATTTAAGGTATAAAAAAACCGACTATTTCCACTATACCTGTTGTTTCGGCCTCTCATTTTCTCCTCGCCATTTCTCGCACATTTAAGACACGTTACTTACTTTACACAAAACAATTCATCTTCTAACCAACTTTTTTAAGCACCTGAGATCATGCATATCGCACCCACTAATGCAAATCAATTCACGCTACAGAGGTTCCATACGAATTAATTCGATGATTGTGGGTATCCAAAATATGATTTTTTTTCTTTTTATTGGTTTCACGATATTTTTTATTTCATCCTATGTTTATGGTTCCGTTATGTGATGAATTTTCTACTATTTCTAATTTTACGGACAAGTAGTCGCGTATTTTGGCACATGAAACACTGGGGGTGTCATTTATGTCCACTTAAGAATTCATATTTTTTTCGTTCTCAGACATTGGTCACTGGTCTTTTGTGTACATCACAATCACATGACCGTGGATGTCCACAGTCACATTATGTGCTCATTCGCAACGCAAACAAGCAAAAAAACCCTCGAATGCGCCTATTGGCCTTGTATAAATGGATCCTTCAAGGATTCTTTTGCTTGTTTCTTACGTTAACAAGCGAACAATCCTATTCACTTAAACTGTACACTTCGATTTGCTACAATGTAAAAAATAATTCAGCGACGTAGTTTTTGGAAAATCTCTCCCACGCACAGAAAATGGTTTTTTACATTGAATTTACATTTATATTTAGAATGCAAATATGGATGCCGATTTCACGTCAACTTCAATTTGTTTTGGGAGTGTTTCTCATGTTGACATTGTCGACATGAAAAGAGCGCAAACAAAATGACGAGCTATCGATCGAACTTCGTCCAGTCCACAACCAAATAATCAAACAGGGAGTCGACAGGCTCGCTCGTTGTCCCCAGCCAGCCCCTCAGAGTCCCAAAGTCAACGTAATCGACCCCTCGTGTCAGTATCGCGGCTATTAAGGGTAACGACGTCGGTATCGAGCAAACGTCCAGCTCGATGCGAATACCTGTCCCAATAGGTTTTTTTTCTAGTTCGAGGCCTATTAAGCAGAATGAAAGTTGTAAAAACACAAAACAGTGAGTGAGAGAGAGACGCGGGGATAGTGTGAAAGGGAGACCCGTGAAGGTAGAGAAAGAGTGAAAATGTACAAAGAAATATCATGAGAATGTAAATCATTTTGAACTCTATATACATTTGTTTTTTTAAAATAGGACAAAATAGCATACGCGACCTAATATGTGTTTGTGTCAATGACTAAGGTTTTCTTTTCATGTCGTCGGGCGTTTGTCGGTGGTGTATGAAAGTAGG
The DNA here is from genome assembly GCA_023375785.1 of Penium margaritaceum. NCBI lineage: Eukaryota > Viridiplantae > Streptophyta > Zygnematophyceae > Desmidiales > Peniaceae > Penium > Penium margaritaceum. The sequence goes on from SZWC01002375.1 coordinate 35,880, forward strand.
TATGCGGAGAATAATATTGTTCTCCATACAATTTTTAGCATGATGGACATCCAAGGAATTTGTTTTAAATAGTGGCCCTCAAAATTCTTTACTGTATTCAGTGGACGTCAGAGGTATTTTTTGTGAAAGTGGCCGTCCTATGATTTTTCTGCGAAAAATGGGGAAGGTGTACATTAGTTGCGACGATAGTGGGTATACGGCAAGTGTACCCTTAAAATAATGTTGACTTCTATATCCAATGCTAAAATTTCACACCACAATATGATATATTTTCTCAATATCATGTCATGTGTGTTAATATCATGTGCATGCAATAATGAATTTGTTAATTCTGAAAGTTTTGACTTGATAAAGTTCCAGTTATCCTTCATGAGAAATTTACATTGGAAACAAAATTTTGTTATGCACTATTACAATAAATACATCTTATGTATATTGTATGCACCATGCTCCTTCTTGAACTAATGACAAATAATTGTGACGAAGGAAGGTGCCTACTTTCATAACACGTCTTGAAGTGATGTTGAGGAAGCATTCTCATATCTATTTTATGTTCAGCCTTAAATTCATTCGTAATTTTGACTATTATCCTTTCAATTGGCCATCTTATCTAAAGGCCAATCAAACAGAACGGTAAATCATACAAATCATACGTGATTGAAAGGCATATGAAATCCTACCATTTCACTTCATGATGATGATCATTATGAAGTAAAATCCAAGAAAAATTGGATCTAATTTCCAATTATATAGAACAATTTAATATTTGTAAAGATGAATTGGCTACTAAATATTTTGCAAGTCTCCAAGCATGTGATCATTGATTTCAATTAGCATGGACAAGGTTTGTAATGAATTGGTTTTGTTTTGTGAAAGGGGGTTTTTTGGATTTATGAATTTAGAAAACGACTTCTACTTCTTCTACTACTTATTTCAAGGGCTCTGATTCTTTTATTTGATTTAAACTTTCAAGCCATCTCCTTTATCTTGTTTTGTAGCAACTGCTTTCTTGTCTCGGTTACATCAATTATTAGTTTTTTCCTTCACACAAATCAACGGGAATAAGTGCTCTAGTAGTTGGCAATCACCATAGCCACGAATTGGATTTCTTATAGTTACTAGGGAACATAGTTCCTTCAAAATAGGCCTTTCCAGTCAATGAGGACCTCGAACATCATGGTGGATTCATGAGGAAAGTTGACCGTGACTCTACATCAAAGGTGGACTCAAATAGGGTAGTTCAAATGGTTATAAGCAAGATATTAATAAATTTTTGCAAAGTAAAAGAAATATTTAATTTTTGAAAAAATGAATAAAAATTACTTTGATAGGTAAAAAGGTTATTTATGTGTGACGTATTTCCATATGGTGGCTCCATAATTTTATGTATTTATTTTCATGTCATGAAGTATATTATAAACCCCTTTATGAAATTAATCATTCTCTAAGATTTGGAGACTTGTCCCTTCATTTTAATTTTACAAAATTTAAATTTTTGATTCAATGGAAAATGGGTTTGAAAGTTATCCTTCATGATTTGATAGAGAAAACGATATTTATACATAGTTAAATTATTAAAAACAATTATCAGATGAAATTTTGTTTATAAATTTTTAAGTTGAAAAAAAAATTCATCTTGATCACTATATGAATTATGAAATGATTTATTATTTTTCTAACACATGAATTGTGTTAAGTTGTATGAACCATAAAGTACCGTTATGCACATTATTTCTCCTGGAAATATTGTATTGAAAATGTTTTTATTAAATTGTTGACACGTCACTGAAAATGTTTGGGCTCAATTTCCATTCTCATCACTCTTACCTCCCCTTTGCTTTGGTATATTTGATTTTGTCTTGTAGGCACGATAGACAGGGGACCAGATAATGATGTTCACATGTACCACCACGGCGACCACTGGCCACGAGTCTTAAGTACTTGGACTTCGCCTTTCAAACTTGAGGACATTAAGGTGTGCGACGAATTTCCGAGCCGCAGGTTCGCCGTGAAGAATTTGTCCACGCCCTTCGTTGTAGATGTGAGGCCGCGAGTTCATTATCGACTTTCGAGCGACGTTTTGGAAGCTTGTGGGTCCGGCAAGACGAAGGTTATATTTTTTAGGTCTGTTTGGATTGCGTCGCACAACTGTGCAATGTCCTCTAGCTGCCAACGGGTGCACAACGTGAACTTGACCTACGTCGCACAACCGTGCGATCGAGCGTCCGCGAAAAAGTCGAGGACAGGCACTAGACGTACGATCTGCGGCAACTTTGCGAGGTACCCCGGTTTTCTCATTCACGTATGCCATTCACCCCGACTTCCAGAAACGTGAATATATCCGCCCCGTATTTCAGATTTGTGTCACTATCAACCCCGGGTTTAGAATTTGGGTCACCATCTGCCCCGTATCGTCAATCTAGTATTCGGAATACCCCGGACTGTACCGGTTCATGTCTATTTTTGGCATGGCCGTGGAATGTCTCTCGTAAACCAAGCCGATGGTAATGTTTCCCCAATGAGGTTGGCGGACTTCACATTACAAACTGTGTGAATGAATGGGGGTCGGAAGTACGAGACCGTACTTCCGATCGCAAACCAGAAGGAAGGGGGGGTGGGGGAGGGGGGGCTGGCGCTGACCGTTGTGACGTTGAACTTATTGCCCGACCACCGTCCTGACAAAACTGCAAACTACTTCAGTTATCACCTGAAAAGATAGGGCCCTGTTTTGGTCATTTCCGTGCGCCAGTGATATTTTGTGAAAATATGCCATTTACCCCGTCCGTATGCGGGATACCCCAGAGGCCGACCGTGCGCCGTCCATGGTTTTCCGCACGACGGGGTGGATGGTGAAGTGAAAGCGACTGACGGGGTACTTTTTGACCCATTTTTTGAAGACGTGGCGAATGGTGACATACGTTTTCAAAGCTGGACGGATGGAGTAGAACTTCTCCAAGTCGGGGGGAATGACTCTACTTCATCTGAAATGCGGGGTACCTAACGTATTTCCTGTACGACATCTTCTGTCGAGCACGCGAAACAGAACTCTGAACTTGACGTCGCACAGATTTCGAGGACAGCACGGCAAGTGAGACTCCATCCAAACGGACCCCTGGAATTGCGACCTGAGCGGCCGGCCAGAGGGACGCCCGGAAGGCCAACAATAAATGCTGGCGTGTGGAAGACTGGCCGACAAGAGCGAACTTAGCGCGCGGCTGGTAAACGCTGGAATGCGTTGTTGTTCCTCCTAAACAATGAATTCCAACGATGGGCAGTCGGTCCTGTCCGCGGTGTTGAAGTCGCTCAGGCGTCCACGTAGGCTGGCTCGGCCCTCTATGTCAAACCCTCCAGAAGGACTTATTTCTTCCCTTGTTCAGCGATCATGGCGGGCCCTAAATTGCACACCAATGGCTGAACAGAATATCCCCCACAATCCCCTTTTCCACCAATCACGTGTGGAGTATCGATTCTCGTCCATACTTGAATAATTTAATCTGGACCTGACCGCCTGCATCGCTCTTCTGACCGGCGATGACAATGATGCGTAGGCAAGGCGAGGTGTTTGTACTTAAAGTCCTGCAGCAAAAGGTGAATGGAACTGTCCGCTACCCTTAATATGTTGAATAGTTCAGCGTAAAATTCTGAACGAATGATGCACAATGTATTGTGTACGAGAACGCCATTAGTAAGACCCGCCATCCTTGCCGGCCGACAGCAGCTGCTTTCCACGTAGGAGGAAGCCTCAGAACGCTCACCGCCAAACCGACATTGCTGTCCGTGAACGACCAATGCCGTTGCACGAAAAAGTTTGCGCAACGGCCTCAAGTGTACACGTCGAAGCCAATGAAACTTGCGCCGCCCACCTGCGGCTCCGTCGCAAGTAATCGCAACACGATTGCTTGCATGTTCTGCAACTTGACAGAGTCGAGGAGTGTCGTGTCCCAGTATACATGAAGGGCAAACTTATGCGAGGCGACGACCTGACCAGCCGCCACGACATTCGGCGACGTCTAGGACAGGTAGGTCTGGGAAGCTCCTGTTCGAAGAAACTACTTCCGAAACATGTGACGGCCAGCGATGACCGCCCGTTTCATCCGCCGGTCCATCTGGTCAATAGATTACTCCGACCTGACGTTAAGGCCCTACGGTGTAAGCCGCCCTAACGGCGACATTGCGAGTGGCATGGGAATTGGGAAAACAATGTTTTCTAATGTCTCTTTGCATTAAGTTCATGCAGGAGTTTTAGCTTTGGTAATGCAAGACAAAAGAGCTCCTAAAATCAAACCATCGTCACTATTGCAAACCTAGCGAGGCCAGTAACGCGGAAAAAAATATTTCGATGTATTCTCGAGCGCTGACGGCCTAGATTATCGGTGCGTCAACGAAACCTCTCCAGCCGTTCAGGTCGGCGTAAAACATCGACCACCGCATCCAGGTTTGCGTCTCCGGCAGGCCAGGAACCAGGTAGGTTCGAATCCTCTATGTAAATAGGAGCACAACACCTCGTATCGGGACAGAGAGGAAACCAGGATTATTTTGTCAATTTATCCATACATGAATGAACGGGGGGGCTTCAGCCACCTTGGCTCTAAAAGAAAAGAACCTCACAACTTTCATCAAGAACAAGCACTCTTTCTTCATCTATCAAAGAGGGGTAGAAATGAATATTCAAGTTATTGATTCCTGATAGAGATCTAATTCATGAATACCATTTTTTAGATGAATGCTTTTCAGAACTTATGGTCTTTGAGAGTTATTGAAATTTTCAATTTTTGGGTTACGTAGTAACCATTGTCATCAAACTTTAGACTCAAGTTACAAAACAAATTTTGGCATAGTTTCGCGTTTTTTAAAAAGACAGTGTGTAAAGGCTTCTGTGTGTATGGATAGGTGTGGGTGTGTGTGTGTGTGTGTGTGTGTGTGTGTGTGTGTGTGTGTGTGTGTGTGTGTGTGTGTGTGTGTGTGTGTGTGTGTGTGTGTGTGTGTGTGTGTGTGTGTGTGTGTGTGTGT
>SZWC01002375.1:57723-86927 GCA_023375785.1 Penium margaritaceum
CCCCCCCCCCCCCCCCCCCCCCTCCCGGTCGTCCTGTCCGTCGACGTCCAAGACTTCACCCACCCACAACGTGCTCGTCATGTCTCTCTGGCTCGTCCTTCCTCCGCCCTCGTGGCTTCTGCCTTGCTCCAAGTCCTAATAACGTCCCCCCACCCCGTCAAATTTTTCATGCCCTAACAACACGACACCACGCACCTGTTCCACAACACGACGAGGAACGACCCGCCAGCCGCCCCTTCCCCTCCGCCCCCACCGCCACCTCCTCCCCCTCCGCCGCCATCGCCGCTGCTGCCGCCGGACCCAGAGTCAGTGACAGCTGGGCGGAGCCGGTCTCGCTCTGAAGGTGGAGAAGAAGAGCGACGGGAACGGAGGACACCACCGCGCGAGTGCAAAGACGTAGGGGCAGAAGAAGAAGAGGGCGTGGTGCAGGAGAGGGAGGAGGGGGACGACAGATTGGGAGCTGGAGACGAAGACGAGCTAGGAGTGCCACTGGCGCGAGCCGTCAGCGCGCGGGTGGCGGCTGCCAGGCTGACGTGCGTGCTGGCTGAGGCCATGCTGGCATGGCTCGCCGGCTGCAGCGCAGAGGCGGCTGCCCGCGACGCTGCTGGCCCACCCGCCGTTGCCGCCGGCGCCACAGCTGCTGCAGTGGCCATGTGGGCGGCGGACGTCGAGCCGATGGCGGCCCTGGGACTCGCGGAATGGCACAGATAGTTGGGCTGCTGCCGCGTCCTTGTGAGGGTCGACTGAGGCTGCTCAGGGAGCACGGCTCTTTCTTTCTCCTCTTTTCTTATGTGCACATGGAACACAGGCTGCGGCTGTCAGAAGCAGTCGCCAGTTGCAGCGAGCAGCTCTGCAACGATCGGTAGTCCGTGTCCCCCTCGAACAATCGACGCCGTCTGCAGAAACTTCAGTGTCGCGTTTTCAGGCGAGGACAGAATTTGTGCAGTAGTCGAGATTTCCCGCTGGAGGACGAGTAGGGAGCAATTCCAGGAGGCGTGACCCTCACCAGCTGGTGAGGGTCCAGTCCCTCGTGCGCATGCGCGTCTCCCTACTGGTCGCGCTGGGGGTCCCACCGACCAATCACCGAAGGACATCGTCGCACTTGCGTCAACTGCAGGGGATGAAAAGTCTCGAGGGTGAAAACGTGAAGGGCAGACTCACAATCTGCCCTTCTTAAGCGACCATCTTCAGGTTGCCCCCATTCCAAGGATTGTTTCTACTTGAACCCCGTTCTCGGGATTGATACCTGGTCACCCATAGTTCTTGTTCAGCCGAGTGAAAATTAGGTGGTTCACATGGATGAGGTGCGGGATAGAAGACGATTCGAGGATTCTGGACACAGGGATAGTTTTTTTGAAGCAATAATTGTGCCTCGATGACAACTGTCGAGTGAGTCGAGCACATATATACAATGCCAAGAACGCCAATGAGGCATATTTCTGGTCCTCCGCGCTCAGACTGAGCGACCCATGCAAATTCGTGCCGTGAGTGATTGCCTCAACAACCTCCACCAAGAAGTCGGCGGGGCTTCAAAGATATTGAGTCATGTCTTTTGCAAAATTCTAAAGCCGTCGAGAATTCGAAAAAAAACAATATCAAAACATCTATGCATTTTGCGAAACTTCTGTCGACCTTCGGGAAGGTGGTCGAAGTTGTCTGAAACTTCTGGAACGGAATACTAGAGGTCGAGGCAGTTGGCCAAACGGCCTAAAAATCCAGAGATCGACACTTGGTGGGCCATGAATGTAACGGAAAAAATGCACACTCACGGAGTTCAAAGACTCGTATACGTCTGATACGTAATAGTTATGGTGCTGAAAGGGAATCATCTTCAGAACGCTCTATAGAGATGAAATATTATCCACGTTTTGTCCCCGCTTGTAATGTTCACGATGTATTAAGGGTGTTATCTTTGACTTCATGTTTCTAAATGTCACTTTCAAGTAAACCATTTCGTACACCATACGGGACACGGGGTCTATCATGTCCACCTTCCATACTTGGACTTAGAACTTGCTGCTTTGTCGTCAAGTGCTGACATGTCACGTGTTTGACATGGAATACGATTTCTATCAACAAAAACCACTCGTTTTCCATGAGCCAAGATGTCAACTACAAGTGTTTGTCCAGTTTTGCACTCCTTTTAGCGAACAATCATGTCATCGAGATTCCATGTGGGGCATGTCGAATGGTTCACCACCAACATTTTGTTCCTACAGTGTTACCTCTACTTCACAGACACAAGACTGCGTGGATTGGGAAAGAATCTCATCCACGTCCACACCTGGCACGAGGGCGTTTCAGTGCGCAATCATGTAGGGAAGTGCATGCTGGCGCAATTGTTCAACACCACCCCCCCCCCTCCCCGTGGATGCATCCCTCAACATGTAGTTTATCAATTTGGGCGTTGAGATCACGGATGTCACGCATCACATGAGCAAGGTCATGGAGAGGGTCCCATGTTGGGTGTGTTATGGTTCAGCACCAAGGACCCAATATATGTCCCATTCCGATTCTCCTTGTTTGTTTTCATTCGACATGTTCGATACTTGTCATCGAAGTACACTTACTGCTAAGTACAAATTATCGATTTGTCCAATCCATCAGATTGTCATCCGCTCCGCACCTAATCTCTATGAATCATCCATGTTCCGCTCGACATATCACAAACGATGAAAACCGCATAACTTTATTAATTGGGCAGGCGCTTTTTTTGGATCCGAGGAGGGGGGGAGGAGAAAAGAGGGAGGGAATACTGTCCATACGCCAAAATGGTTAACAGTGTCATATCCACCAGCTGCAATCATGTGTCCCATATGTAGCACTTTAACACCATGTCACCATGTGAGTACACCATGTCCACATAAACACGAAATATCCATTGGGTTCACTTGGTCCCATGCCCCCACTTTGGACAAAAAGATCGAGGGAATGCTGTCACTTGAAAAAATGACGTGAAAGAGCGATTCCATTTGTGAGTCTCTGTTGTTCCTCATGGGGTCATCGCTCCCACGCAAGAATTGCAATCGAGCGATGGCATCTATGTTTTCTTTTTTTCTTCGACTTGCAAACCACCTGTTTTAAATCAGGGTTTCCTATGTTTGGTGCAGGCAGAGCCCGCGCCAAAAAAAAAAAAAACCATGCATCAAACTAGGGGATTTCTGTGTCGAAAAAAAGGTAATCGCTCGATTGCAATCAACCGAGAAACACCTGTTTTTTAGATCGAACAGAAATGCTTTCTATGTTTCCTTTCCGAGCACGCAAACCCCTTGCCCCCCATACAAACCCAAATCAAACCACACCCTGAATTACACCGGGGTCAATGTAATTAAGGGGTTTGTGGGGTTTAGTTTTGCGCATGCTCTTGCTAGGACCCATGTCAGTGGGGCCTAGGAGGTACCATTTCAACGGATGGAGAGTTTCATTCTCCCGTGCAAACCGCACGCAAACCACCCCGTCGAGCAACTACAAAGAGTTTGTGATTGTTCGATAGGCATGCCGACATCATCTGTCAGACGAGGCATGCATGCCACATCGCATCGATACGAAAGCAACATCAAAATGATGTTTCGAGGAAAACCGGGGGCATTCTGTCATTAATACATTATCAGAGGGCACGATTCACTTTAAATAAATGTATGGGGGCATTTCACCGGTCGACCCATATCCATTACATCGATAATTACAACTTATTAATATGGCATACATCTTTCCGATGAGTAGGTATGGCATCACTAATATTAGCTTGGCATTTTTTTCCAACTAAGATTTAAGGAATGACTGTCCGTTCAGCCATAAATCCACTCGGCGGTTAGACGATGTTCATTACCACTCATTTCCCTCCGTCCAATATTTTTCGTGTGACTAACATCAGTGCTACCTCCACTGAGATGTTTCACAAAACTCGGAGAACAAGTTTCAGTAGGGAGAAGAATGACAGAGTTTGACAAACAAGTATTCGTGCTCACCATGCGAAGGAATGCGTCCTTGATTGCGACGATTGATATGACCAGTGTAGTGACCGTTTTCGACATTGTGTACATTGCTTATTATATTCCTAAGTCAGATATGAGCACCCGATTTTCTCCTTTTGATGGCGACAGTCTATCCCCATGTCTGACATTTGAGGTGGCGATATCTTCTTGTTTCACTGGAAGAGCCTCGTACGTGGACGTACGAGGCTCTACATGTCGTCACTTGACGTGTTCACGGCGAGGACAGCCCTGCATACACGTGCAATGTCTCTGTCTTCTTTCCGTGGCATGCATCCGTGATGTCAATGGGTGACAAAGTGACCATCGCCACAAAACGACCGTTTCATGGTCTCCTTTCTCTCATTGCTCTGGACGAGTGTTCAGGGTGATTGGCAATCCTCATCATGGTTCCCATACACACTCCGTTAAAGGCTACCAGGCACCATGGAGGACGCCTCTGCCTTTGAGCCCGATGAACATGGATACCTTGGATATTTATAATCCTTTTTTCCCAAAAAAGTACCCATTTGGAATGAGATGGTTGTCCAATTGAAATGGATAGCCTCGTGTAGCGGTATGACATCGGACACTCACATGATCTCTCCACTACGTGGACAAGCTCACCCACAGCTGAATGAGTCGGGTCTCATTTCCCAAACCACCTCCACCCAAACCCTGGTCTACGACAAGGACTTCGAGGATAAATTGCATGCTCATTGCTGCTAATCTCACCAGACCAAGAAAGAGAAGTCATTAGGCTTTCTCGTCCGAGTCACGATGTTGGTGAAAGTGTCCACTGGTCTTCATTTTACTATACCCCCAACTCCTTTCTTTGCAATGTACTTCTCTGCAGTCTCAGACGATGAGGCGTTGGGTCGGGCTCAAAAGTGCAAGAAGGCCGAGTGATTGTTTCCGCCTGGAATGGCGTTCAAGAACATGACGGAAGGATTGCATCCATGGAAGATTACACCAACCGCATGAAAATCGGTTGGTTCCATAGCAAGGAGACCCATTTCATGACAAGTTGTGGGCAGTTCAGGACAAAGGGTATCCGTGGCTACTCCGTGTGCATGTCATCCCTAGTAGAGACTCCATCGGCATAGCTGAGTTCGTTGACAGTCACAAGTGCATCCCATGTGTCGGCCGTTGAGATCCTGCAATGATAGTGAAGTGGGTAATGTATCAAATTGAGTCGATGCTGAAATAGAACCCGATTATCATCATTAAAATGTTATGAGAAGAGGTCAACAAGGCAACAGGCAAGGCAGTGGACAAGAACACATCGTATTGTGCCAAAAACAAGCCGTGAGAAAACCTTCTCAGGCCTATATATCTCTCAGGCAGCCTCTTTGTAGTGTACTTCAAGGAGGTAGCTTTTTCAATCATATTTTTATGCTTCCATGACGTGTTGTCCATATGTGCACTGAATACCACACATTTTTATTTTACAGTTGAAGCATGTCGATCCTAACATGCATTTCGTTGCTGAGGCATCCAAGGATGGCATTTTTATCCGTGCTTTTGTCACACCTAGAGCCATCGTTTTAAGTTTCTAACATGCCCGACGAATCCTCACCACGTTCAATACCCACTTGAAGAACAACAATAAATAAGTTCTTTAATTCCTGGTCTTTTGTGCTAACAACAATGTCTTCCCGATGGTATGGGCAATGTTCCAGGGAGAGAATGAGGAAGACTGGAAGTGGTTTAGTGAGTAGGTGGAAAGTGTGTATCCTACGGCTATAAAACACGGGAATGTTGTCATATGCGACTGCAGAAAGGGTTTTCTGAACGTAGCGAGTGAGAAGCTGACAAGGACATATCACATCTAATGTTTCTTACACGTGCGGTAGAATGTGAAACAGATGTTTGGAAAGCAAGGGAGATATTGATTTTCGAGGCTGACCTACGAGCTCACACCTGCCGAGTGGCAGAGGTGTGACAAGTAGCTATGGGCAGTCAACTACAGAGCAGTTGTGTATCTTCTTGGATCCGATGGAGTTAGGAGAACAGTGTGCGAGGCTCAACTGTCTTGTTGGGTCTGGCAGACACACAACATCGAACAAAGCAGATTTTTTGGATGTGTGCATCATGAATTGCAAGAAGTTAATCCCCTTATACTGTTTTATGTCTTTGTACACTCGGGTGTGGCATTTTCTTGCATATTTTTGGGAGTTGAGAAACGAGTGTGTCAGCCAACTTGCGCTTGCGCCTGAAAAGCAACTCCTCAACAGCACAATCACAAGCCACAAGTACAAATTTGTGGAGGAAAGATCACACTCCACAAGCGTGACTGGGCCAAGCAATAGGACTCGTAGTGCTAATGTATTAGTGTGCACGTGCACGTGTGGTATGTGGAAGGTGTGGGGGTAGCCCTGTGGCCATGCATGTGCCTTTTTCATTAGATTTTGTAAACACGTGGCCTCCTTGTGTGACGCTAAGCACACTCGCATGGCATACAGGTGCAATCACAACTTCTCCATGCCTATCGTTATCCCTGCCTCTCTTTAAGTGTTAGAGGGGTGTTTTGTGTGAAGCTGGGTCCAAAACATGATGCAGGTCATCCCAAAAGTGCCCGTGGGGACCATGAAGACCAATGGAGGGAGAACTACATTTGTCCTAGGTGTGGCCAGAAGCCCCACAATAAAAGGCAGTGCACAAATGAGCCTGACATGGGTCCAGTTGTAGAGGCAGCTGCCGATGCACTGTGTTGTCGTCTATAGCGTACGAGGACACCATTTGTGTGTAGGCCTATGCTGGACCCTGGCCTCCGAGCATGACCCAGGCGGAACAGAAGGTGGCAGTTGCTATAACTACTACCATTACAGTTGTAACCGGTGCTACCGCAGACAAAATTGTTCATCTTTCTGATGATAATCCGCAAGGTCGAGCAACTTGTGCTCCAGGCATTGGTGCTAGAGAGGGATACATGGAACATGCACACAGCCTAAGCGCAACTACAGCTACAACTAGTATTACAGAAATAGCCTCGGCATTTGTAGCAGCAACGACAACAACAAGAGGAACAAAAAGAGCCTCAGACGAGGATTCTTTGTACAAACCTGAGTCTGCGTCATATGCCTCATCACAAGAAGAAACATATGATCTAGAGGGGCATATTGTTTTTTTTTCGAATGAGGAGGAAGACAACGAAGACCGTTACAATGATCTAGGTTAGAAGAGGGTGTGGGAGGCATGTAGTGTGTTAGCGTGAATTAGCAATCGGCTTGTGTCATGGATGGCTGGGAGGAATGCGCTAAGGAGTGGGATGAAAACTTTGAAGTTTTGTCAAGCATAAGTTTCACTTCATTCATGCTTTCAGTTTTATGGAATATTAGTTGTGTTATGTTTTCATTGAAACATGCCCATTACGTGGCTTAACCTATGCTGCTTCTTACGTATGTAGTACAGGCGGAGAGAACATCACATCAAAAACCCAATTCTGTGCCAAGGCAATGCTTCTATGACCAGCAGCCAGTTCTGAGACCAGCAGCCAGTTTTGTTCCTAGCATCCAATTCTAATCTTAACAGCCATTTATGTGACCAAGATTTGGTTCATAGTGGGTCAAATTGCACATGGCCCATGTGGTGACAGTGTAGGAAGTATGGGTGTCCGATTATGTCACAAGCCGTGTGTCAATGAGAGATAAAATCCACCCCCAAACATGCTCTCTCACAGACACGTCCAATCTTCTGCTAGATTAAGTTATTGGAAGGTTTGTTTCAAAATAACCCTTTCATGACCACAAATGTAGGTGGGAAAACCAGTGTGAATGTTCATTTCGAGACAAAGTTTATCAAGTGCATGAAAGCTCAATAGCATTGGATAATTCATTGTCTTTTATGAGTTGGTTACCGGACATAGCTCCACACTTGGTGCAAGTTCAACAAGGTCTCATACATGGAGTGCACACCTTGGAATTTTAGTCTAAAAGTTGTGAAATCCTTTTTCGAAGGCGCTAATGTTAAATACTTTGTGCAGTATGGCGATAACAGACCAAGGCCAATTCACATCGTGAATATGCACATGTGTCCATGTTGTCATGTATATAGCCCTTATGATGACAGTGTTTCACTGATAGTTGAAGATGACATCTTCTACGCCATGGATGGCAACGGCACCAACGACAAATGTTCTTACGAAGAGGCATCGGAGTCAGATGGAACTGATATGTATGGTGACTGTGACATGGAAAACTGTAAATTTTCAACCATCAACAACTTACCGTTGTCAACTGTCAACTATTGTGTGCAGCCTGTGAAGTCATGTCATAGATCACCTCATTGCCTCCCATCTATTCAGCGTTCGTTGGTCAACAGACGCCGTGGTCTGTTCATCCCAAACATGAAACTATGACTAGACGGGTGTGAGTAGTCTCCTTACGGTTACGACAAGTATTTTTCATTATCCCCTTAATATTGTAAACAAATTTAAGAAGTCATGTGAGTGGATATATGATACATTCATATGTGCAATTAGTAACACTACGTCCATTGGTGCGTTACAAGTGAAAATACTAAGAGTACGTATTAGTTCTTTTTATGAAACATTTATGAGACCAGAACCGCCCTTTAGATGGGCATTGTGTCATTGTTTACAAGTGATTGTATGCAATATATTTCACAAGCACAAGTCTTCATGTGAGGAACATTGATTGACCTTTTCGTGATTCCATGCATGAACACAGTTGTACACAAGTGTAAAGGAAGTAGACATGGCATCACATATAATCATTTGTAGATTAAGAACACATTGGAAAAGAACATTTTTTTTTTCAGGTCACAATCCTTCAAGAAGCATAATGGTTTCCTCCACAGATGGTTCCGTTGACCTCCATGGTTCCCACATTTCAGGCCAATCCTTGCGCTTGGGTGAGGACATTTGTTTCAAGTCACCCAACACGTTTTTGGCATTAGGAGTTCACCAATAAATGGGCAACGGGGATAAGGTACATGTCTACGGTCCCACTTGTACTTAAAGAGCCACTGTTGCAGCCGGGCCTCGCCCACTTCAGGCCACGCGATAGCCACAGCCAACCATTCTCCATAAGTACACTTATTGGACAGTCACCCCAAGACATTGTTCTAGTGTGAGCTATCAGCGTGAGCCTAGAGTGCAAATGATAAGACGGCTGAAATGAAAATACTGAAAATACATAAGGGTACATAAAGAGATTACCCACAAAATTGAATGTGTGTGGATGCCTCCCCCGGCGACCGGAAAAATTACAATATATTACTCGGTTTTCGGATGAATAAGACTCCCCTACCTGCTGTCTTGACAATATTGACATTCCACCCACGAACAACAAGAAAAACGTAGCATGTCGACGCTGCATGGGATGCAACGTCGACATAATTACGTCGACAATTTCTTTGAACATTCACAAAATCCTCTTACGAGGGGTTTATGAATGTTCAAGGGGGACTCTGCATGTGGTTTACATGGGGATCTGAGACTCCCCATGCGTTTAAAGGGAACCTGTTGGGTCCCACTACCCTGGGGCCTAACAGGGACCCATGCAAAACTAAAACCTTAAAACCCCGAATGAATTCAGGGTTTTAGGATTTTGGTCTGTTTTGGGACGTGGTTTGATTAAGGTTTGCATGTTTGAACGGGGTTGGTTTGTGTGTGAGGGAAAAAAAAAAAGAACAAGCGATTATGCTTGATCTCGAAAATGGAAGTTTTCACATGATCGCGATCAAGCGATGTCTTGTTTTTTTTTCCACGAGCATTCCTCTTCATTTGATGTGGGATTTCATTCTTTACACGGGCGAAACCCGCACAAAACATAAGAAACCCTACATCAAACCAGGGGGTTTTTGTGTCAAAAGTATAGAAAAAAAAAACAAAAGATGTCGTCGCTCAATCATGAGGGAGCGAGAATCGCGCGGGGGGGGAGGGAGATATGCCCTACCTTGCTTCATTCGATGAGCTGTGCATGCTGCTGATTGATCTTGGTGAAGCGAGTGGACAGTCTGGTTTTGTTTTTGAAACCATCGAGGAGGGGATTCCTATTTTTTAAGCATCAGGTAGGGCGACACTAACCCCCTCGCTGATTGGGTAGAAGGGTTATTATGCTCATTACATAAATATGCTACACGAACCCCCTCACGTGGCATACATGTCACAATCACAATACAATGCTTAAAAAATAGGCATCCCCTTCTCATACTGTCATGGCATACAGGTTTATGACAATCACAATACAATGCATTGTTGACCCTGACAACGACTGCCACCACCAAGTTGGCGATGCACGTCGTAGAAGGGGGTAGCAAATGAAACCTTCTAGATGTCAGAATGATGTATTTCAAAGACATTCCACACACCTACTATGCAAATATCCCTCAAAACAACGAGATTATCAGTCTCATGTATAACAATTGCACCAATACGAGCCATCAACTTTTGCTTTTATGTTTGCAAAAGAAACCACTGAGCCAAGGGTATGCAACGTCCTAGGTGAGATTTTCACCTGTCGGTGCCCCCCTCTATATTCGGCTGATAAAGGACGAAACCATTCACCGTGAGCACTTGGGACACTCATCATGCATGTGGATGTATCGTTCATTTAATTAAATTCTATTCAAATTTGACGATAAAATTGTGGTTCATGGACATTGTTTATAAATTACACGACAAACTGGCATGCCATGTATAAAAGTTTGGACGGGTGGATATGGGGTTACAATAGATGGGTCTCTGGACATGTCAATTCTATGGAGGATTATGTGGACGTATGGTCGCAGAAGGAGTGTCCATACATCAACAGCATTCTCAAAACTATCGTTACAGGGTGAATTACCTCGGATACCCACACCGTGTGCACTATAAAGATGGCATACCCGCGAGTCTAGCTTTTGACATGGCATAGCTAAGTATTTAAAAAAGAACGAGGTATTCGACCCTCACTTTCCATGCTTGATCATCGACATGCTTCGCTAATCGAGCATGGCGACGAGGATCATGTGAACGTCGCTTGATCACGACCGTCGCTCCCTCGCGCGATCCCAATGGAGCAATGACCCTTATCTTTTATTTTTAACGCGGAAACCCTCTATTACAATTGAGGTTTTTATATGTTTTACGCGGACGGAGCCCATTTCAATATTTAAACTATTTCTTCACGACACACAAACCACCCCCGGTTGCATGAGAAATACTTTCAAACCCAACCCCTGATAATACTCAAGGTTGAGGGTTTTATTTTTTTGCGCAGGCATCTGCTGGGCTCCGCGATAGCGGGGCCTAGTAGATTCCCTTTCAAAGCATAGGGTTTCTCGGATTTCCCACGCAAATCCCACGCAAAATCCCTCCCTTGAGAAATCACGACCTCAGAAAAGACGTTTGTAATTGTTCGAGGAGCATGATGACATCAACATTCCTACGCTACATTTCATGCCACGACGACATAGAGTTTGCACGCTTTTTTGGATGTCGCTACTTTTTTTACTTGTGGATATAGTAGCTTTTAACCTAAAACGTAATGGGCATGTTGTTCCAAATTCAGTATGTTTAGGCATGTTAGCGGAAAGTTTAGACATGGTGGATATCTAATCTTTCGGTCCATAGCTATACCCATGTTTCGCACATGAAGCAGGCCATATGCAGATTCGGGACTTTTTTTGTATTTTATTAACACTACATAGCAAGCATGTAAAAAAATTGTTGTATCCAAATGAAGACACTGTGTCGACGCCCCATGCCATCTAGTGACAACATGTTGACGTGGTTAGACATCAAAGAAAAATCACAAACCCTTTATACACGTGTTTAAAACGTTTCTCAAAAAGGATTGCAATGGTTTTGAGTGGGATTCTGAAACACCCCATGCATTGAAAGAGAACTTGATGGACTCCGCTGTCGTGGGATTGAGCAAGAGCACGCGCAAAAAATGAAAACATTAATCCTCGAATTGAACTTGGGGTAGGCTTTCAAAGCTGCACATATGGATGAAAGTGGGTTTTCTTCTCCGGTGTAGCGTACAAGCCATTTTTAGAATTAAAAATGGCGTTTAAATATAGTTCCCGGGATTTGGGGCCTCGAGACCGATGTCTTGACGAGTTGAGGCCCGAAAAATAATCTCGGGCTAGAGTCTAGTTCGACTCTAGCCCGTATTCGGTCCATAGGCCGGATTTAAGGCAAGAGGAGTGCCGCGATGGAAGATCCATCGCGTCACTCCTCCTCCCCTCTAGTTGGCCGCTAGGGTCCTGTTCCCACGTGGATGTGCCACGTTGAACGATAGGGTTTTAGGTTGCATGTTTACAAAAATGCCCTATGACGACTACGTCCATTTGTGGCGCGGTTCGTCTCAGCTAAAATGGCGGAGGCAACCATTCGCTCACCCTCCTTGGACTACACTTTCTGAGGGCCTACGTTTTGGGTTCAAAAGCTAGTCACAAAACAGCCCATGGCTGTTACATTGGCATCAGAGCCAGCGCTTCCGCGAAGTTCTGGACGTCGGATCCCTCCGATCGAGGGACCACGTAAGTCTAAGGCGCAAAAAAAAAAGTTTGGTCGTTTCACCAAACGCCGCCCGAAGGGCGAAGTCCCGTCTCCCACCGAGCGAGCTACCAAGCGCGAGAACGAGCGAGAGAGAGAGCGGCCGGTACCTCGGTGACTAAAAAAAAAATGGAGCAGTCCAAACGGCGCCCGACCCGGTTGCTCGTCCTAGCTCGTTGAGCTGTGACGAGAAATGAGCCGAGCGCTCGTTGCTCGTCGGGGGGAGGATCGGGAGTGTCCCCTCTCGCCCTCCCCATTGCGCCAAGGAGGGGGAGAGGGGGTGACCTACCGTCTCCCCCTCCCCCTTCATATGGGCCGACAGCCCAGAGGGGAGGAGAGGGGGCGTTCTCCCCTCTTCCCCCCCCTCTCACAGGGCCGACGGCCCAAGGGGGGCGTCTCCTCCCTCTCCCTCGTTGAGGGAGGGCCGACGGCCCAAGGGGGGGCGTCTCCCCCTCTCCCTCGTTGAGGGAGAGCCGACGGCACAAGGGGGGGTCGTCTCCCCCCTCTCCCTCGTTGAGGGAGGGCCGACGGCCCAAGGGGGGCGTCTCCCTTCTCTCCCTCGTTGAAAGAGGGCCGACGGCCCAAGGGGGGTTGTCTCCCCCCTCTCCCTTGTTGAGGGAGGGCCGACGGCCCAAGGAGGGCGTCTCCCCCCTCTCCCTCGTTGAAAGAGGGCCGACAGCCCAAGGGGGGTCGTCTCCGCCCTCTCCCTCGTTGAGGGAGGGCCGACGGCCCAAGGGGGGCGTTTCCCCCCTCTCTCTCATTGAGGGAGGGCCGACGGCCCAAGGGGGTTGCCTCCCCCCTCTCCCTCGTCGAGGGAGGGCCAACAACCCAAGGGGGGCGTCTCCCCCCTCTCCCTCGTTGAAAGGGGGCCGACGGCCCAAGGGGGGTCGTCTCCCCCCTCTCCCTCGTTGAGGGAGGGCCGACGGCCCAAGGGGGGTTTTTCCTCCCTCTCCCTCATTGAGGGAGGGCCGACGGGCCAAGGGGGGTGCCTCCCCCCTCTCCCTCGTCGAGGGAGGGCCAACGGCCAAAGGGGGGCGTCTTCCCCCCTCTCCCTCGTTGAGGGAGGGCCGACGACCAAAGACGGGCGTTTCCCCCCCTCTCCCTCGTCGAGGGAGGGCCGACGGTCAACAGAGGGGGCTTCTCCCCCTTTCCCTCTTGAGGGTGACGGTCTAGAGGAGGGGGAGGCTTGGGGTGGAGGCTAGGAATCTTCCTGCCCCCTTCCTTCCCCCGTGGACGGGCCAGGCCTCCCACCTCCCCGTCGCTTCAGTGGTCATGACTGGCCGTGCCAATAAAACAAAATCTATGGGAAAACATTTTCGCTTACTCGGGCGTGCACGAGTGGCGCAGCTGGTCGCGAGTGCGCAGCCAACATTGGAGGTATAGGATTCGACTGGCGAGATGACTTCTTGCCACATTTTTCCACGGAAAATACCTCCTGTTTTGGACCCAGCCGGTTCCACATGAAACAGAGGACAGTTCCTTCGTTTGGCGTCCGTTTTGTACGCCGTAAAAACCTATTTGAAGCTCAGAACGAGCTCTAAATTTAGGTTAAACAATAATAACCTTTTCTAAAAAGGTTACAAATCTCTAAGTGCCACTAGCACTAGAGGTGAGGACGATTTCCTCAGTTGGACCCTTGGTCTGGCCTTGTTGGCCGTGGGTTCACCGCTGTCAAAAGCGGCATGGAGCTTATTGTATGCTCTAAAATGTATTGAGAAGTTTCTCAATCATTTTTTTCAATGTTATCTTGTTCATAGGAAAAAGGGAAAGACCGGCAGTTTTCCCAACATACCACGAGGTGACGCTTGAAAGATTCCAAGCATAAAAAAAAAGAGGCACTTGACATGCCACGATTCCGTTCATTTTTCATGAATCCTCAAGTTGAGGAATTCTGTGTGAACCGTTTCCAAGAAACGCTTGAAACGGTGAAAATTGTTGTGGTCGAACCCGAGAATGTGGTCAAGTTGACCGTGGATTTTGACGCCAACAATCTAAAAGCTCGAGTTGAGCTCTTCCAAAATCAGCAGTTCTGAATTTCCTTTTCTTTTCCGTTCCGACGCACAAAAGGGAGGAAAACCGACAGTTTTCCATGTGTTGGACGGAACCCACTTGGAAATGTTTCAATTCGAGAAATTTAGCACCGACAGTGCCTAAAATTTTTGCATTTAACCTCAAAGTTTGGGGTAATACGTAAGAAAACCCAAAAGGGGTGAGCGTTGAGAGCCACGACATGGCTTAACGCGGGTCGTACATGCGCTAAACAATTTTGTTTACGTAAAAGAGTCACTACGATACTGGGTTGCAAAACCACAGCGGTCACGTACATCGAGACGAGTTCTTGATCTAGATAAAAAAAAGGCAGCGTATGTACTGTGACTACTCGATGACTCACCTACTCGTCGCAACAATGCAAGATGCATAGACATCACAACGTGTGTTGATTGTAAGGTTACATGGACGCCGACCACATCATCGACGTAAGTGCCGATCGCACTACTGGCAACAACACACGTGCTGGTTGCAGATCTTTTGCCGGTGTTCAAAACTGAAAAGTGCTAGTTGCACTTTGATCACGGATGTCGAATGCATTCGTGATGCTTGTGCCGAACGCAATACTCATGGTCTACGGAGATGTGACCAAAACAAATGCTGATTGCGTATCCACGTGGGTGTCGATTGCACCAACAATGCTAGATAAGCCATTTGTGAATGGATTTCGACAAAACGTGAATGTGAGTGCTGATCGCACTCAACACACACACGCGATGGTGGAAATCCACATGTGATGGTCGGTTGACAAGTGCCGGTTGCACCTGACATACGACCAACATTGAAAATACAATCGTAGCATTCACGCAAGTGCCGAATGCACAATTTCCATGACGTTGAATGCATGGCCGATAAGTGTGTCGGTTAAATCGTTGACACGAGTGCCGAATGCACCATTGTCATGAACGCCGATTGCACGATTGACAAAAGCTGCGAGTTGCACTTTTGTCATGGGTGCCGAATGCACCATCGATGAGAGGGCCGATCGCACTATGGCCATGAGTCCTGGTTGGACTAGCCATGCTAGTTTTGATGGTAAAATATGTGTTATAAGATGCCGATTGCACCGATAACATGGGTACCGATCGCGTCGCGACTAGCAAAAACTAGGCAGCCGTGGCCTCGTCCAGCTAGCATGCCATACACCACCAAGCAAAAGCATACGATCTATGCGCGGAGTGAATCTATTGGCAAGAGCGTCAAGCGCGTTTGTCAAAGCGTCGGAACCACGTTGTTTGGCGTTTGCAAGTCATCTTGACAAAGTCGACGATGGTCATACTGTCGAATCCTTCAAATGGAGAACCGACAGGTATGGCTAGAAACAATCACAGACAACTGTGGTGATCAGAGGTATGCCCAAACGGCGTAACAAAAACACAACGATCTCGGTCGCCACCGACCGTGACGGCCATTCACTCTGCCGATTGCAGTTTGGGAAGGTACTTCCAAAGAAGTACGAACCAAATTTTATCGGATGGATCACGTGTGACGAGGATGATTTCCTTAAATTTAGACCATACCAAAGGTGGATGAACTCCTCCCTGTCCATGATGGAACGCGCTACAAAAGCCCAGTCGGTTGAGCACCAATTACAAAATATGCACTGCTTGCATTACCGCAATGGGTCAGCGCACATGATCAAGCACCAGAGACAACCCACTTTTCAATACGTGCACGGCATGCACAAAAACCTAATCCACTAAGTGTTGGTGCGTTGACCATGACACCCAGTTACGAATAAGTTGGACAGTCGAATGATCACAACGGTTTTGTGACATTTTAACAAGCTGACGATGTCAGTTGATGTCTTAGACAAAAATGGCGACACCATTTCACCAAACAACTAGTCTGGTGGGCGCAGGACGTGTGCCACGACAGTCGCACGTCCCATTGTGCTACAATTTTCAAAGACAAATGTGATCATTTATTGACTGTGTCCGTGTGATGACTATGTCATGAGATGTGACCTGATCTGTTAGCACGCCGACTTTAATCCTCGAGGATTGCCATCGTGCTGCCTGTACACCGTGTGTACTGGATGCATCAGTACCTTTTGGAGGTTCTCTGCATCATTATTCATGGCCGATGCAAATATCGGTCCGTGATGGAACGTGTCAAGGATGGATTTGAATCCATCACTCACTCGGTGAGTGATGGATTCAAATCGGGGTGCCCGACCGGTACCAACAATAAAAAGGTACATGAGTGTACTCACAACCCTGTTCAGGAGACAATGATTATTGTCAATGGAGGTTGTATTTGCGCCAGAGAGGGGCAGAGACTCTTCGATGGGTCCTCCACGATTTGAGATGCCGCAGTGCGGTGGTCAAGGATCGCAAGAGTCAATTCTGGCGTATGACAAGATTGACCGAAAGTCAAAAGTGAACAAACTTGAAGACGACACCTTCAGTCTATCACCACTCCGCGAGTGAACATGTCATGGACATTGATAGACAAAAATACATGAACCGACTTCGATGACATAAATTCATCCACAGTTCGGTGAAAATCCATTTTATAGAAAATGTGCGACACTCATTTTCTACTTAATGGTGCTCCGGAGAACTATGACGATCTCATAGATTGCTACAAACCAACTACGACATGGTTGGGATCATGTCAAGGTCTAGGTTTTGCGTTCAAAACTTATGACCGTGGGGACTATATATAAGCCGACAGCTTTATGCTAACAGCGTGCCAACACCTACATCTTGGTGGTCCGACCGACCACACGAGTCGTAATCAGCACAAAGGTAAAATGATGGCCAGTGTGTCAAAAATGTTGATGTGAAGGGACTCTTCAAGATGGACCTTGAGAAAAGATGTTTCTCTTCAGATTCTTTTGATGTTCTGAGGAACGTCTCAAAGTTGAGGCCATCGTGACACAGTACACTAGTTGTGTACGCCACGCTCTTCAAACATAATGCGTTTGGATTCCGGTCATACCAAGGCATGGTGTAGCACCAGCTATCCAATTTGTTGGAACAAAACCAATCTCCGAGAGAGATCATAATGACTACGGTGTAGTCGAACCATGCTTCACTGACCTGAAAGGTCATGGTGAAGCGACTCAAGCCCCTTGCTTTTGGGGATGGTTCAATTGAAGTATATTGCCGAACGCAAGTACAATAAAATTTTGGATGTCCCTGTGATGGTATCCACAATGGTGGATGTTTGCCGGGATGTCTTCAATGAGGGCGATCCCTTCCACGAGTGCCTCGGGCGAGGCATATGGAAAATACTCTATTGAATGGAAGTACCGAATGTACATAATAGAAGACATTGAAGCAACACGGATTGTTGCAACTTGGCGAACATAATCCATTGACGGGATCTTGAATGGAACCCTTGCACGCGATTATGTTATCGCAAACAAATTCAGGAACTAGTTGTTCCAGGATCACCGGATGTGATCCAGAGGTGTTCGATCACAATCACATGCAACTGACACCCGAAAGGTGTTCTTCCAACTTGTATCGAGATGATGGTGATCATGGTACACCCGTTTGGTGAATACCGTACGATGAACACTTTGTCCGTGGATGGAATCCATGGTTGTTGAGATTGGTTATCTCAGTTGACCTAGTTCAAAAGCGGTGTGCTTTTGACGGGGACGTGAGCGGCAGCCTACGGTACCCATTTCAGACAGAAACGAGGGGATGATGGTTGAGACCAAGATCATCTAGGTCGGAGCATTGTCGTGTCCAGTGATGGACTTTGACGGAAAATGCGCATGCCAGACGACCAATGTCGCCTCCTTCAAAGATGAGTGCAATCTTTGAACGAAAAAAAAGGTGTACTCAGCAACCATGTCTTAGGATCTTGGTGCCTCCCAACCCTAAGAAAAAGCTAGCATGCGAGTTGCATAGGCTTAGTGGAGCTTGGTTGAGTTCAGCCAACCAACCCACAGGTGCTGAAAGAGGTCTAGTAGACCTACACGTGGTCATGAACACGTGGTTACAAACCGAGAGGACTGATGTCCAGATCTCGGATTGTACTTATTGACAATGTTGCAGGGAGGTACCACCTTGGCAACAACCCCTTGGAAGAGATCATGTCACAACGACATGGGAAGTGTTGTGTGGACCTGGACGGTTTTCGCGGGGACGCCCGGTTAATTGGTCGCAGGGACGCTCCTTGCAAAGGGGGAGGAGGCGTCACCACAACCGTTTGCTGAACACGTACCACACGGAATGTGGGAAAATTTATTCCATGTACCCTCTTCCAAACTGGCAAGACATTGTTGACAATGTACGTCCCAAAAGGCATCGACCATGCCACCGCTACACACGTGTGATGAGTCTTCGGTGAAGACTCACCAACACTTGTGAAGAACGTATAAGGATTATACGTGTGTCATTTTGGTAAGAGCCAAGGATCACACGATCAACACTGGATGTTGTACGCTAATGACCATAATCACAAAAACCGCAGGTGTGTGGTTGATTGTGCGTGAACGCGACGCAACCGTGTTGTGGATGACAAGAGTTCACACGTGTGATCTTGTTAACGAATCTTGTTGCATGGTATACATCAGAAGTACGCAATGATTAAACCTCCGTGAGCAAAGATGAACCGGGACAGTTCGAAGCAAATGGGGAAGAATGTAGCGTACAAGCCATTTTTAGAATTAAAAATGGCGTTTAACTATAGTTCCTGGGTTTTGGGGGCTCGAGACCGATGTCTCGACGAGTTGAGGCCCGAAAAATAATCTCGGGCTAGAGTCTAGTTCGACTCTAGCCCGTATTCGGTCCATAGGCCGGATTTAAGGCAAGAGGAGTGCCGCGATGGAAGATCCATCGCGTCACTCCTCCTCCCCTCTAGTTGGCCGCTAGGGTCCTGTTCCCACGTGGATGTGCCACGTGGAACGATAGGGTTTTAGGTTGTATGTTTACAAAAATGCCCTATGACGACTACGTCCATTTGTGGCGTGGTTCGTCTCAGCCAAAATGGCTGAGGAAACCATTCGCTCGCCCTCCTTGGACTACACTTTCTGAGGGCCTACGTTTTGGGTTCAGAAGTTAGTCGCAAAACAGTCCACGGCTGTTACATCCGGATTGTTTTGGAAAATGCATTAATGCTTAATCTCCAACCACTATTTGTGGATGGATGATTTTATGTTTTCATGGGCTCCGCACGTGCAAACATAGGAAAACCTAGATTCACGAATGGGGGTTTGCGAGTCGAAAAAAGAAAAAAAGGTTGATTGCTCGATCGTTATTCTGGCGTCGGTGGGGATACATATTGTTATGTTGAACGAAACGTAGATGGTGAACATGTAGAAGTTACGAGGCAGAACACGGTTTAGAATTTGTGATACTCGAGAAATTTATGATTAGCGCTAAATTTACTTTGATGACAAGTGTTGAAATGATTGAACACATATATACAAGGGTCGTGTTACGAATGAGACATAGTCGGAGTCATTGGGTCGATTGTCTAGCGACGCGTGGGAGTCGTGTCGTGAGTGGTCAGATTTGAGAAGCTCCGCCGAGAAATCGGGGGGCTTTAAGGATCGATGGTGAAGATCTTTATAAATCGAGAGATGTCTCGATGCATTGAGAAGTCGACTAAAAGGTCCCGACACTTCTTTTGTGGATTCGTGAGAGTTTTCGAAGTTGTCCGAAAGTTCGGGAAGGTTCACTGAAGGGCGAGGGCAGTTGGTCGAGTTGCCCTTGGCCGTCAAGGTGAAAATTGGGGTCTCGACGAGCAATGGGCTTTTTGTGTAGTAACAAAAATTGCCCATTGGGAAAGATTAGGGAAGTGTGTACATCTGGTGTGTAACACTTCCTCCCTTTTTAGCCACGATGTCCCGGCGCGCTTACAGATATGGCTCGGTGACAATGGTAATAGCCATCGATGAGGTGATCGACATCTCGCCGGCTGACGTAAGGTTTCCAGCTGTGATGCGTGGCATTGTAGCCGTGCCCCTTGACAAGATATTCTGTTGTTTTGTCACATCGTCGATGGCCGAGGATGTCCTCGATGACGTATCCTGTGTTCTTGTGCATTTGAACAGGAGGGAAGGAAGGGATATCTCTACCGGAGAAGCTCTCCGGGGTCTCGGTAGTGCTTGAGTCGGCTCATATGGAACATCAGATGAACTTGCATAGTGTCGGGGAGTTTGAGTCGCGCAACCACAGGGGTTTGCATGCGCTCAATCACAAATGGTCCCAACCATCGGGGTTTGAGCTTTGAACAGTCGGCTTTGCGGAGTTTGATGTTGGTCGAGCTGAGAAGAAGCTTTTTGCCAGCGGCGATAACGTCGTCGTTGTGATGTTGGTCAGCTGCTCGTTTCATCACTGCTTGCATCTTTTTAAGTGTCTGCCGTTTTCCTCCCAGATGGTGGATAAGTCTCGACGTTGGACGTCAACCGTGTGAATGTTGCTTTGGCTATGTAGTTCGGTTGGTGTGGCGGGGAGTTTTCCATACACCACTTCAAACGGAGTTTTACCCTTTATAAAGGAAACTGTGAAATCATATGCGATTTTGGAGGTCAGGAATTTTTGTGCCCAATCCGTCCCATGAAGTTTGCGTAATGTTCTTAAAAGTTGTTCAAGCGTCTAATTGCTCCGCTTGGTTTGGCTGTCGGTTTGAGGACGAAACACTGTTGAGAGTTGAATTCGGCAGTAGTAATGAGTCATCACTTCACGTAAAAAACGGTTGGTGAATCGACCGTCTCTGTTCCTCGTGATTGTTCTCGGTACGCCGTGTAGCCACACAATGTTATTTTGAAATATTCGTGTTGTTTCCTCAGCGGTGACGGTGGTCGTTGTCTAGATAAAATGGGAATTTTTGGAAAACTTGTTGACAACCACGAGGATTGCGTCATATTCCTCGGGTGTGACCGGTAGTCCCGTGACGAAGTCTATGGAGATGTCAGCCCATGGTTCCGTCGGAATAGGGAGTGCTGTAGAAGTCCGGTTGGCCTTGTGCGACGGGATTTCTACCGCTGACCGTGCAGGATTTGTAGATTTGTAGAAGTTGGCCACGTCAGATTTGTATAACTTGGCCACGTCAGATTTGTAGAAGTTGGCCACGTCAGATTGCATCTTGTCCCACCAGTAGTTCTTCGCCCATTTCTTTAGTGTCTTGTGCTCTCTGAAGTGTCCACCTGGACCGGTGTCGTGGCATTCTTTGAGCAACATACAACGAAGTCCGCCATTCCTGGGAACGACCACTTGGCGAGTAAATCGCCGCCGCCAATAGGGTGCGTCGTGGTAGAAATTTTCTTTGTCGTATCCAACGTGCTGGTCGTAGCGTCGTGTGAATAGCCGCTCAAAATACGGATTTTGCTGCAGCTGTAGCGTTGCTGCCTAAGCCATCAAATCTGGTCAGCGACTGAGTGCATGTGTTGGGTTGATTTTGCCTGGCCGGTACTCTATATCGTAGTCGAACTTGGATTCAAGGAACTCCATCCATCGGGTTTGACACCCACTGAGCTTCGGCTGCATCTTCAAATATTTCAATGCATGGTGGTCAGTGCATATGATGCATCAGCGCCACTCTAGGTAACACCACCATGTCTTAAATGGATGTACGACCGCCAGCATTTCTTTCTCATGTACGGCGTAGTTGAGTTCCGGTTCACGTAGGTTTCGAGACACATTTGCGACCGGTTGCTTGCCCTTGCGCTGGTCATGTAGGAGGACTATGCCGATGGCTCGATCTGAGGCATTTGTGGCCATGACGTAGTCGACCATTGGATCGGCTGATCCTAGGGCTGGCGCCGAAATCAGAACATTCCGCAAAGCGATGAAAGCTTCTTGTCCATTGTCTCCCCACCGGCACTCATTTTCTTTTCGAGTGAGGTGAGAAAGAGGCGCTGATACTCGGGCGGAATCTCGTATGAAGCGCCGATAGTAATTGTAGAAGCCGAGAAAGACTTGAACGTCTCGAACATTGGTCGGTGTCGGCCAATCAGCGACTACTGCCACTGTTTTCGGATCCATGGTGATCCGTCCGCCATTGATAGCGTAACCCAAAAACTCGATCGAACGGTGATCGAACGGTGAAGTTGCACTTCAAGAGTTTTCAAAAACAATCTCTCTTTGTAAAATTTTGAGAACCTTTTTAAGATGTCCATCATGCTCCTCCGGGGTGCGGCTGTACACTATAATGTTGTTGAGGTACACCACGACAAAATTGTCGTGGTGCAAGTGAAACATGTTGTTCATTGCCGCCATGAATGTTGCCGGGACATTTGTAAGTCCGAACAAACATTGCCGTGAACTCCAACTGCCCGTAGCAATTTCACAACGTCGTCTTCTTGATGTTGGCGTCTGCTACGCGTATCTGGTGATATCTGCTACGTAAGTCACGTTTGGTGAAAACTTGAGCCCCACTGAGCTGGTCAGAAGTTCTGTGGGCTCGGGGAAATGGTTAGCGGTTCTTGATGATAGCGTCGTTCAACACCCAATAGTCGACAAAAAATTGCATTTCACAAGTTTTCGTTTTCACAAACAATACTGGCACTTTGTCAAGTTCCTTTTTCAACTTGGTTTGTTCGTGATCGCTTATCCAATAGGCCCCTCGAACTGTGGGTCGGCTGCCCAACTGCAGTTCTATGCAATGGTCGATGTCTCGTTGAGGTGGTAGGGTTCTCAGGAGTTTGTGGGGGAAGACATTTGCAAACTCTTGGATGTGTGGTGCGAACTCTTCGGGTACCATCACGATCTCTCCCCCATTGACTCTATATTTATAAGCCACACATGACATACTCGTCGTATATAAGATTTGGTCACGTTGAGCAGTATCGGTTGTATGGGTTGTCGTTTTTTTGCTACCGCGGCTTCTTTTGCTGCTTCCACACTTACTCCTTGCGCTGTCGTCTTCCGTCCCACGCACGGAAGCTGTCGCTTGGCACAGTGGATTTCCACATAGACGTCACCGCTGTTCCAGTTGACCGGCGGATTGTGTCAGTATAGGAAATCTTGTCCAAGAATGATTCTGTGATCACTCATTGGACAAGACATCATGATCGTTACATCCCGTAGATCTCACACTCGTAGTCGTAGTGGTTCTCGGAGTCTTCGTATTTGTAATCTCCCGTCAACGATTTTTCCTTCAAATATCCCTGGTTCGGTCAACAAACCTTGCTTGCGAACCATGTCGTTGCTTACGACTATGAGAAGCTCCTCCATCCAATAGTGCCGGTACCGTTCTGTGACTCTTGCATCCTTGAGGTTGGACTTTTAGTTGTATCGCCGGTTGGTCGTCCTCGTACCCCTCGTCAAATTGTGCGATCTTAGAAACCCTCTACGACAATGTAGGCCGTTCAGATGGGTGATCGTTTGGTGCAGATTGCTTCGTGCAAACAAGAGTTGTGCCTTACACTCCTGCCCTTTGCCATTTCCCAACTCGTTTTTCTGCGACTTCCCCCCCTCTTTGGCTTGCTGCTTGCTCCAACAATTGCGAGCGATGTGTCTGACTTTTCTGCAATTGTAGTACATGCGCGTATCTCTTTGGTCGATGGTGTCTACTTCCATCACAGTCGAGGAGTCCCCCGACTGGCTTTTTCCGTTCACACGATAGGTATGGTTGGGAGGTCGCCAACCGTAGGACTCTTGGATCCGAGCGTTGTAGTCAGCGTTGTCGATCCTTCCTACCGCTGTGATCACCCGCGTCAAGTCGTTTTGGATGCCAAAAATGGCACTTGCTCGCTGGATGTCCCGCTTGAGGCCAATGTTGTAGTGAAAACAGAGCTCTTCAGGGGTGATGTCTGTACCAGTGAGGATCTCGCGGGATCTTTGCTTATACTCTGTCACGTTGGACTGCTGACGGAGACGTCAGAGCTTGTAACGTGCGTCAGATTTCTCGTTCTGTCATCCGAATCGTGCGAACATCGTGTGCGAGAATTCGTTCCAGTCGGTTGGTGGCGTCAGCGCGTCTTGCCATTGTGGGTTTATCTGCTCCAAGGGTAGAACGTATGCGGTCGGCGATATGAGACGGGCGCCGTTGGCCGTTGATGAGTTTCCGCCGGTCTCCTGCTGCCATTGGATGGTCTTCAGATATGACCACCAACTTAGCGACGTGCCACACAAAAACGGGGTCGAGAGGTCAATATTTTTTCGTTCCTCGTTGACCCGAGCAGCGGTAAAGTACACCTTCAAACTCGTCAGCCACATCTAAACCGCCGCTCCTTTAGAATTTGCAAGATCGAACGATTCTAGTGGGGCCGGACAAATGTTGAGTTCGCTCGAGAGTTGGGCATTTCTCTTGACGAGCACCTGTTCTCGTACACTTGCATTGCGAAGATGTTGAGTTGAGTTATTGAGTTGTTGGAGCAAATGGTTGTTGATCCCCTCGAGCGCAGAGATTTGGTTTGCCAGTTCCTCGTTGGTCCGCGCTTGTTTTCTGGTGCCACTTGTCGTTCTTGTTGTCGTTGTTGAGGTCGTCGGTAGGGACGGCTGGTTTACCGCCGTTGGATTCACCACCAGATTGGTCATCGAAGCCGTAGGGGTTGGTCCAGCTGCTGCATAGCCTGCCACGCCAGCATTCGCTACCGCTTCAGGGTTCGCGTGCATAGGCACGTTCCGCTCCTCCATCACTGAAGTCGTCGCCGAAGACCTGCTGTTGGTCATTGGTTGGCTTGCTTGCCTCACATCGTAGTCGCCAAGTCTAAGTCTTGACGTGCGAGATGCATTGAGGTGTTGTACAAGGTAGTCCTCCGGATGGGTAAAGTAGTCGGATGCTTGTCCAACACTGATGTCCTCAGATACCAAGTGTTATGCTGAACAGAGCATATATGATGAAAATGTAGAAGTTGCGAGGTAGAACACGATTTATAATTTGGGACAGTTGAGGAATTTATAATTAGCGGTAAGTGTACTTCGTTGAAAAGTGTTGAAATGATTGAACATATACATACAAGTGTCGAGTTACAAGTGAGGCATAGTTAGGGCGTTGGGTCTATCGTCTAGCGAAGCGTGTGGAGTGGCGTCGTGAGTGGTCGGATTCGATAAGCTCTGCTGAGGAATCGGGGGGCTTCGAGGATTGACGGCGAAGATGCGAGATGCATCTTTATATAATGAGATATGTCTCGATGCGTCAAGAAGTGGACCAAAAGGTTGTGACACTTCTATCGTGGAGTCGCGAGAGTGATCGAAGTTGTGAGAAAAGTTCGTGAAGGTTCACCGGAGGGCGAGGGCACTTGGCCGAATTGCCCTCGGGCGTCGGGGTGAAAATCGGGTTCTCGATGCGTGGCGGGCTGTTTGTGTAGTAGCAGAAAGGGCACTTCGACCTCGGAGCCCTGGTTGCTTGCGCGCTTGGATACGGGGACCCGTTACGATATCTGACCAACCATTCGGCCCCGCCGGCCGATCTGACCAACCGGAAGGCCCGGTTGCTCAGTCTCGACAACCTCAGGACACGTCGGCTATGTACTGGCAATCTCAGGCTCGATCAGGCAACATCAATGGCCAGCATTCGCCCATTAAAGTCGGTGGGTAGCAAACAATTAGGCAAACCATTATGAACCTTTTTAGGGCGAAATTGCTAGAATATCCATAATCCCGAATCGCGGGTCCTCCCATATCCTCGAGCGGAAATTTAGATCCCCCATATCCATCATTTTAAAAAATAAGAACGACGTACCCGGCTCCCTCGCCATGCTCGATACGTCGCTGATCGAGCATGGCGAGGAGGGTCATGTGACCGTCGCTCGATCGCGACCCTCGCTCCCTCGCAAGATAGCGATCGAGCGATGACCCTTTTTTCTATTTTCTTTTTCGATGCGCAAACCCCTTATGACAGTTTAGGGTTTTTTTATGTTTTGCACGGGCGGAGCCCGCGCAAAACATAAATTTAGGGTTTTTTTATGGCACACAAAACACCGTAGGTTTGTGAGATAAACACCTTCAAACCCAACCCCGAATGACATTCGGGGTTGAGGGTTTTATTTTTTGCGCGGACATCTGTTGGGCCCCGCGGTAGCGGCGCCCAGCAGATTCCCTTTCAACGCATGGGGTGTCTCGGGCCCTTCACGCAAACCCCACGCAAACCCCTCCCTCGAACAATCACAAACACCTCAAACGTGGGGTTTGTGATTGTTTAAGGGGCGTGATGACATCATCAATCCGAAGCTGCATTTTATGCAACGACGACATGGTGTTCGTGCGCTTTTTTGGATACGTCGTTGCTTTTCTTCGACCGGTGGATGTATCCGTGTTAAAGTTAAGGTCAACTGGATATGGCGTTGTTGAAGAGCGGTCTGTGGATATGGCGGATCTATCGAGAATTCGATGGGTATATGGTCACACCCTCGTTTTTTTATGTAGCATAGTTATAGGTGTAAAACGTGTCAATAGAACAGGTTCCAATCGTGTTGTCGTCAGTGCATGGTTTAGGATCTCACGGAATCGTCGGATGGGTTTTGGGTGCTTTATGTCTGCAAACAGTCGTCCGAGATAGCGAGCCCGGTAACACCTCGGCTATCTTGAATTGCGCTGGCAGCTGGCGGGCCCTTTAGTTGACCGCCACCCAAACACGGGCTTCGGCGCTGATGGATCTGGCTATGCGGGCTTTCACGTTAGGACAAGGCAAGAGCCCGGGTCCCAAGGTCAATTTTTCTAACAGAAATGCCCACTCGGAAAGATCAGAGACGTGTATGCGTGGTACGTAACACATATCATTTTGCGCGATCGGCGACCTGCGTCGTCGATTGGGCATGGCAATAAATAGGGCAATTCGACCTCGGAGCCCTGGTTTCTTGTGCGATTGCATACGGGGACCCGTTTTGATATCTGCCCAACCTTTCGGCCTCGTCGGCCGATCTGACCAACCAGAGGGCTCGTCGGCTATGTACTGGCAGTCTCAGGCTCGATTTGACAACATCGGTGGCCAGCGTTCGCCCATGACAGTCGGTGGGCAGGGAAAATTTTGGCAAACCAAATTGAACTTCTTTTATGTAACATAGTAAAAAAACAAAACGTGTCAATAGAATAGGTTCCAACCGTGTTGTCCGTCCTTAGCGCACGGTTTAGGATCTAACGGAATCTTTGGTTGTGTTTTGGGCACTTTTTACCTGTAAACAGTCGTGCGAGATAGTGAGCCCGGTAACACCCCGGCTATCTGGAATCTCGCCGGCAGCTGGCGCGCCCTCTAGTTGACCGCCGCCCCAACACGGGCTCCGGCGTTGATGGATCTGGCTATGCGGGTCCTCGCGTAAGGACAAGGCAAGAACCCAGGCCCCAAGGTTAATTTATCCCAATAAATGTGGATATGGCTTTATTGGTTTCAACTTGCTAGATAGAGTTGGATGAATATTCTAGTTCTGCATATATCAGGGTTATGTGCATGCTTGCGTGGATGTATGAGGTATTACGTCCTCTGGACACTCCCCCGCATTTTGAACAGTGAAAATGCCGATGCCCAAATGCTAAGCGAGTCCAAACTGACCGCGATAGTGGTCTTCCGGATGGTAAGCCTGTCCACGTTCTCGGTGCCTTTGTCCGCGGTGCTTGTGTCCATGTCCTCCAACCCACCGAGTTGGTGCTCTTGAGCTGAGTGCACAAGTTTCGCCCGACGCCTGTCCCCGACATTCAGCTCAGGTCTAAGCATCGTGCCGGACGAAAAGAGCTGAAGACGCGGACACACCATCATGTCGTCCAACCCACTTCTTCCCATCGCGGATGCTTGCTCGGCGCTGCCTCGTGGCCACTGGTGTGCAAGCGCAGGAGGTCAGTCAACGACCGGCAGGGGGCTGGAGGTGTGGGTTGGAAGAGGAGGGGGTGGGGGAGGGGCTTTGGTGGAGGGGGGGAGGGGGGATGGGGGCACCAGACGACTTTCCGACGATGTTGGTTCTTCAAAGAAGAAACGTGCAATACACTTTTCGGCAGCTCCGCACCACCGTACGCCTCAGGCTGGTTCGACAGTGGCGCTTGGGGTGCCTGCGCTACTGAGTTGGGTTCCCAGCGCATTCGTGGTTGTCGCTCGTGCCCGGAAAGACAGTTCAGGTCTGGCGGCAGCGGCAGCAGCAGCAAGAATGCAAGGCATCGGCGAGTGCCGCCGGTGAGATGGGCGGCCACCTTGCCGCGTCCTCCATTGACGCGTTGGCTCTTCGTTGGGATTGTGCTCTTTTTTTTCTTCTTTTTCCCGACAACCTTTGCCGCTGAAAGCTCGCAAGCTTAGCCCAGCGGTCGGTCGGCCGCTCGAGGCCAATGCGCTGGCGAAGGCATGGACGACGAGTCATGGTCGCTCCCATCGAAATTCGCTGGGCCAGCCACCCCGTAGCCTAGTGGTGTGGCCACGTGTCTGAGCAACTGAACAGCCGACGAGTTGGCCGTTGTGGAACTCTGTGCGACAACCAAGCGCGGGACTTTGCGTGCGCTTTGCCTCGGCCGGGAGGCCGCCATGCGTCAGTAAGCCTGGCAGCACAGCGGCAGGCGCTGGGGGGCCCAGCAGCGAAGCTGTCGGTCCGTCAAGGTAAGGGGTTGGGGAGAGACTTTCCGCTTGCTGGCTCTCAGACGAAGCAGGCGCAGGATAAGGGGGGCAGGGGAGGGGCACGCTTTACTGGTGGATGTGACGAGGCGGAGGAGAAGGCCGAGGACTGGAGAACGAGATTATGTGACTTTAAACGCTTTGCAAATCTTGGAAGAACTTGAAATTCTTCGTTGGTGGTGCAAACGTGCAGCAGCAGCAGCAGGAGGAGGAGGTGGAGGAGGAGGAGGAGGAGG
>SZWC01002375.1:87513-98993 GCA_023375785.1 Penium margaritaceum
AGGAGGAGGAGGAGGAGGAGGAGGAGGAGGAGGAGGGGGAGCGGAGGTGGTGGCGGCGGCGGTGGTGGTGGTGGTGGTGAAGTATTTGAAGGCTGTCGAGAAAGTCGGAGGCTGGCGGAGGCCTGGGGCGAAAGGCTGACAGTGGCTCATCTTCCCTCACAGGCAGAGAGCAAAGATGAGGTACTCTCCGGTGGCTGGTCGCAGCACCACGCCGTCCAAGTTCAGCAACCGCTCGGGCCTGTCGCCCCAAAAGACTCGCAGCGGGGCGCGCAGGTCCGGCAGCGGCGGCGGTGGCGGCAGCGGTCGCGGCGGCGATTTCTCCTCCCGCCGCTCTTACTGCTGCGGCTGCCTGTCGTTGTGGTCCCTGCTGCGGTACGGTCTGCTTGGGGCTGCCGTCACAGCTGCATTCGCGTACTCGCACATCATCGGAACCTTCCTGAACGGGGGTGAGGGAGGTTCCCTTGGACTGTCGGACGGTCTCGGGGACCAGGAGAAGGTGATGAGGGCTCTTGGGGAGGTTGGGAGGGCGGGAGGCGGTGGGCTGGGCAGTGTGGAAGTGCAGCAGGGCGCATCGGATGTGATAGCTGGTTCGGAAGGAGGAGGTTCGAAAACAAAGGTGAGGGAGGCGCAGGGGAAAGCAGGATCGGGGGGGTCGATTGCGGACCTGGATGATGACGACGAGGAGGACGAGAGGCCCGGGGAGAAGCCGCTTGAGTCGAAGAAGAAGAAGAACAGTGGGAGCGTCGCTGCAACGACAGGGGAGGTGCTGCAACGGCAGAGCAAGGAGCAGGAATGGCTGAAGCAGCGGCGGAAAGAGCAGCAGCAGCAAAAGGAGGATGAGGAGGTGGAGGGAAAGCAGCAGCAGCAGCAGCAGCAGCAGCAGCAGCAGCAGCGGAAAGGGAAGCAACGGGGGAAAGGCAAAACTGAGGGGAAGAGTGAGCTCCAGGAGCAAGAGAAGGGGCAGCAGAAAAAGGAGCAGAAGCAGGGCCGTGATCGCAGCTCGACTTCCTCAGCCTCCCCTGCGCCTGACTGCACCGACTGCTGGGTGCAGGTGGGCAACTTGAGAGAGCTGAAGGCGAAAGCAGCTGCTTCAGGGAAGGAGAGAAGAGGAGGGAAAGGCGCAGGCCGAGACGCTGCGTCGGGCCGTCGCAAGGCGGGAAGGGGCAGCAGCCGCGCATTGCTGTCGGTGGACCGTGCCCTGTTAGCCGCGGAGAAAGGCCGGGGAGGGGGTGGCGGAGGCCGTGGCCAAGGAGGGAAAAAGGGTGGGGGGCGAGGTGGCGGGGAGAGAGGAAAGGCACGGTCTGGTGGCACGCAGTCCGGCATGGTTGCCGTCGCTGCTGCCGCTCTGCATTCCAAAGGTTCTGTGGCTGCTGTGCTGAAGGAGGAGGAGGCAAGCGTGGCAGCAGAGGTGCTGAGGATGCGGCAGAGGGTGAGGGACCTGCGGGCGGCTCTGAGGAACATGGAGAGGGAAACGGGGGCACTGAGGGACATGGTTGAGGGAACAGGGGAGTGGTCGGCAAAGAGGGTGGCCGAGCAGGTGGCCCTGGGCACGAGTTCGATGGTGGACGAAGGGTGTGAGGGGCTGGAGAGGGAGCGCAGGACGATGACCATGGCGGAGGCAAGGAGGCTGATCAAGGAGGCGAGGGCACGACGGAAGAAGGCGTCTCCTTCCTGGAAGGGATACGCGTGCGGGGCGAGTGGTTCGGAGATTGAGCGGTTCCTGGCGTACGAGAAGCGCGGGCTGTGCCCCGACGACTGGTTCTTGGCGCAGCGCCTGATGTACTTCTTCGACTGCTTCTCGCTGCCCGTGCGCCGCTGTCTCACACGCACCCCGCAGGCCGCCTCCGAGCCCCTGCCGGTGCCCCGCGCACTCTTCGATCAGGAGGCGCTGATGGACGAGAGGGTGCGGTGGACCGTGCACCAGTGCAAGTCGTACGCGTGCCTCAACTCGCGCGCGCTTGGGGACTGCCAGAACTGCTTCAATCTCACGCTGGAGGCCAGCCGCTGGCGCAGCAGCTTCCGCGGCAACCTGGCCATGGCGGCAGTAGTGGCCCTGAAGAAGGGGAGCCTGCGACTCGGGCTGGACGTGGGGGGCGGCACGGGGAGCTTTGCCGCGCACATGCGCAGGTTTGGGGTCACCGTGATGACCTCCGCCATGAACTACGAGACGGTGAAGCGGCGGCACGGGGGCCTGCCCTACTTTGAGACGATCGCAGCCCGCGGCCTCGTGCCCCTGTTCATGCCGCACAAGGCGCGCCTCCCTTTCTTCGACAACACGCTGGACGTGATCCACAACGTGAACAGCGTCAAGTACATGCCCATCCGCGACTTCCAGGAGCTCGTGTACGAGTGGGACCGCGTCCTGCGGCCCGGCGGCGTGATGTGGTTTGAGATGTTCTACGCCCCCCTCGAGGAGATGCCGCTGTACGCCGCCGTGCTCTCGTTCCTCAACTACACGCGGCTGTACTGGAACATGACTCCCAAGCCCGGGGGAGGGGAGCGGCAGGGGGGTGCACACCTCTATCTGAACTGCATCATCGAGAAGCCCGCCAGGATGGACGAGGAGAACATGGTTGTCCTTGCTGCAGAAAAAGACAAGGGAGGAGGTGGTGGAGGGAAGGCTCTCGTCGTTGCGGGTAAGGCAGGCAGCGTGGTAGATGCTAGTGCTGGAGGGAGGGGTGTGGGGGGAGGGAAGAAGGGAGGCAAGGGTGGAGCTAAAGGTGGTGGGAAGAAGGGGGAAGGACAAGCTGCCACGGGACTGAAGGCGAAGGCCGGAGGGCGCGGGGGAGGAGCAAAGGGGAGGAAAGGGGGTGGAGGTGGCCGAGGTCGTGTGCAAAGTGCCTAGTTCATGTATTTATGCTTGGACACTCAGTATGAAGGATGCATGAGCAGTGATTTTCTGCTGACGTACTTGGCCTTGCCCATTTGCCTGTCTGCCATACCGGAATACCACAATGATTGGCAAGTGCCTTCACGGAGTTCTTCAAAAGACTATTTCAAACAACTGGGGGCAGATTATGTACCGTCCTGGAATGGTGAGTTCACGCCCAGGAAAGTTTGGAACACAGTTGCCATGTCAAGTCTGCGGAGGCACTTTCCGGGACTCTGACGAGTCGAGCATTGGGGCGACCGCATCTGCTCACTCACACTCCGGCGAGCAGATTTACAGCCCCCGACGCTTGGTCGTTATCGGTGTCCAAGCGTCACTTGCGCTTGCTACGGACGCATGCTTGAACTGCTCTCCCGCGGATTTCCCGCCTTTTCTCAACAACAAAATTGAGTGAGTTTTCTGTCGTTACAGAACAAGACGTAAGGAGTAACGTACCGGGTTTGGGAATGCTTTCAGTCATTGAACTTGCGACTGAGAAGTTTCCTAGAACCTTCCTAACCACTTGCCGCGACACTAGGCGTCAGCGCCAGGTCAGCGTGTGACAACAGTCACAAGTTAAAACCAAAACTGCAAGGGTCTGGGTTGGGACACGAACAGGGTGTCAGGAAACTCAAAACTGAATATAATTGCAGAGAGAAATAACAAATGACAGGTCCAGGGCATAAATACCTGCCGCGGCGCACGGCGGGTGTCGCACGCGGCAGTCCAAGAGCTGTCCTAAAAACGGCCCAAAACCACTGTTTTGGCCGCAACTCTGCGCACAGACATCCAAACGTAACACCGTCTGAACCTAGAGAAGCAGAATCTCGAGCCGGACGCTACGACTGGTCACACGCACAAGTCCGACATCGATCGGTGAACGGACAATGCAAAACATGCAAATCAGGCTCAGGAGCCAGTCCACCGAGAAAACTCCAGCGCCTGCAGAAAAACTGCAGAGCACCCGAGCAAGCACCCGGGACGTCGTGGCAACCGTCTGGCAGCTGCTAGTGGCTGGATCCACCAACCGTCAGTGCTCCGGCGCCAGCTGGACCCGTAGCTGCCACGGCTGTGGCTCATGACGGGTGGAAGCCACACATACCAACACTCCCCCTGGGCTGTACACGCTAACAGTATGGCTCCCCCATGGCCACATAACCCTGCACAGCTATAGCAACGGCGACGGCGATGATGGTGGGATGTGCATGCACATAGCCTCACCCCACGGCATCGTCATCGCTGTCGTCGTCGCCACCACTGTAGTCGCCACTACTGTCGTCACCTGGTGCTGCGACGAGGGCACGGCTGAGGGCCTCCTCCAACTGCATCGCCTCCCGTATGTATGCCAGCTGCTGGGCTGCATGCTGCCACACGGACTGCGCTGCGTCGAGACGCGTGTGCAGTTCGTCGAGCTCTGCTGCGGCAGCCTGCTGGCCAGCTGCATCTACGGCGTGCAGGCGGTCAGTCACGGAATGAATCTGATGACGGACCTCCATCATGTGCGCATCGGCGCGAGTCACTGCCTCCTGCATCCTCGTCTCCTCGTCGCGTAGGAAGCTCTCCACGCCAACAGGCGACTCAGCTGCTACCTGATCACCAGCTGCTGGCAGGGGGTCGCCACCACTCAGCGCGTCCGCATCTGTAGCAGCTGCAC
The DNA here is from genome assembly GCA_023375785.1 of Penium margaritaceum. Lineage (NCBI taxonomy): Eukaryota > Viridiplantae > Streptophyta > Zygnematophyceae > Desmidiales > Peniaceae > Penium > Penium margaritaceum. The sequence continues at coordinate 92,037 of SZWC01002375.1, forward strand.
AAGAAGGGGGTGGTGCTGCGGAGTCACTGGCTGCTGCTGACACACTTGACACTCGGGTGTCAGGTGGCCAGACGTCGTCATCCGTCGGTGTAAACGCCGAGCCCCTGGTGCACAACCAATCGTCCACCTGCTGCTGTGCGTCCGCCCGTCGCCAACGTGCATCCTGTAGGGACCACTCCGCCGCCTCGAGACGGGTGTGCACATCCTCCATGCACTCCTCAGCAACCTGTCGTGCAGAAGCATCTGTAGTGTACCAACGGCTGCTGGCCTCCCGAAGCTCAGTCATGAGACTCTGCACATGCGCCTCCGCTCGAGCCACCACTGCCTCCTGCCCGTCGACCGCGGAGCGTAGGCACTCGGGTATAGGAACTGTAGCCTCCAGTGTAGCTGTGTCATCAGCTGGAACCGCCATGGTGTCAGCGACATCGGTCAAGGCAACGAGGGGACGGAGGTCCGCAGCACGCTCTGCATCCTCCATGTCGCACACGTGGACGTCTGCTGTCGCCGAGAGACCATGTCGTGCTCGTGCCGCGGCTACTGCAAATACGGCAGNGGCAGGGGGTCGCCACCACTCAGCGCGTCCGCATCTGTAGCAGCTGCACAAGAAGGGGGTGGTGCTGCGGAGTCACTGGCTGCTGCTGACACACTTGACACTCGGGTGTCAGGTGGCCAGACGTCGTCATCCGTCGGTGTAAACGCCGAGCCCCTGGTGCACAACCAATCGTCCACCTGCTGCTGTGCGTCCGCCCGTCGCCAACGTGCATCCTGTAGGGACCACTCCGCCGCCTCGAGACGGGTGTGCACATCCTCCATGCACACGTGGACGTCTGCTGTCGCCGAGAGGCCATGTCGTGCTCGTGCCGCGGCTACTGCAAATACGGCAGTGCACTGGGCCTCTACGTCTGCCTCCGACCCTGTATCAGACCACTCCACAACGGACGACTGGTCCTCATAGAGGAAGTCCGCCTCGTCCTGGCAGTCCACCACCTCCTCCTGCTGCCCAGCACTATCTGCCAGAACCACCTGGGCGTCGACTGTGGGCCGAGCATCAGCATCTGTATCACCTGCTCCTCCTGCTACTGCTCCTGGCACCATGGCAGCTGTCTCCACACCAGCTAATGCTGGAGCGTGCGCATCGTCGGGCGCAGCTCCGGCATCGGCCGTCGTCACGTCATCCGCCAAAACATCAACGATCACTATCTCTATCCCCGACTCTGACTCAGCATCGGACCAGTCCTCCTCTGACGAAGAGTCTCCGTCACGGCGAATGTCTCCCCCCGCTGAACTCTCCGCTAGCTGAGTCTGCTGTGTGACGTCATCCTCCACAATCATCCTGCTCTGTAGAGCAGTCGCATCCCCAATGCCGAGCTCCGCCGTGGTCGTCTGCGGACAAACCATCCCCCCCACGACTGACACCTCGGCAGGAGCTGTGGTGACCCGGCATGCCAACCCGCGGACAGGAGACGAGGGGATCTCATCACCTGAGACTCCTCCCACACCCGCGTCTACTGCCAACGTCCCGTCAATAGCAGTGACTACAACTGCTGCTAGTGTCGCGACATCGATGGCTGCCGACACACCCACTGCCTGGATGTCTGGCGACACTCCACTGGTCGGCAAACGGACGTCTGCTCCACATGTGCCGGCTGACACTGCTACTGCTACTACTGCCTCATCCACTGGTACTACCCCTCCTGCCTCTGTGGTCTCTGCTACGTCAACTGTCGTCTCCATCTCCATGTCTGCCTCCAACGGCGCGTCAGACCACTCGTCCGTCGCCGACTCCGCGTCGCCCTGTCGTGAAGCACCGTCTGTCGCATCTGTCATGCACTCTCCGGTGGTCGTCGGCGGACACTCCATCCCCCCCTCGACCGACGCACCGGTAGAAGCTGCGAAGGGGTGCCACACTAACCCTGCAACTGGGGAGGAAGGAGTCAGCTCCGTAGTGACGTCTGCTGCAGCTGCGTCTGCTGCTGCCTCCTGCACACGTCTCGCCAAACGTGCTATCCGCCGCCTCGCGTGCCGAGTCCGAGAACGACGATGGCGAGCTGAAGAGACTCCCGCAGAAGCAGAGGGGTCACTGGTCGGGATGACTCCAACTGCCTCCAGCACAGAGCGTAGGGTGTCAGATGTAGAGCTAAGGTCAGGAGGCGTGGCATCATCAGGTGATGACACTGACGGAGGTGAGGATGGCGAGAAGGAAGAAAAAGGTGTGTGAAGCGGCACGGTGACAACAGCCCGCTCAGAGACCACATGGTCTGTGAGTTGTTGCACCATGCACTTCAGACCCTGGAGCTCGGCGTACACCACCGCCATAGCTCCACTGAGGGGCGCGACTGTATGAGCTGATGTATCGGAGTCGGATGGTGGAGTAGGGCGGGACCGTAACCAGGGCGGTCGCCACCCAGCAGGGCGCTGGCGACACTGGCGCCAGCCATGGTGTCGGTCTCCGCAAAAGTAGCAGGCAAAGCCGTTGGACGCCTGAGGTGTGTGCCACGGCTGCAACTGCCACTGTGGACGCGGCATCTGCCACGTATGCAGANCTGGTGCCAGCCACGGTGCCGGCTGCACTCCCTGCCACGCCAATGTGCTCATCTCAAGAGGCTGACGCGCGTGAGTGTACCAGACTCTCGCTCCCGCTGGCTCAAGGCCACAGGGGGAGGTGGATGGTCAAAGCACAGTCTCTCAGACGCGCTACGACACCGTCAGGAGGGCGGTCACCACCGCGCTAGTGGTGCGCTGCTGTGCGACCTCAAGTCGCCTTCGGTGCTGATTCTGCACCGGGTGCCGTCGTCAGCCGACGGCTGTGGCCTCAAGCCACCTTCGCTGCTACTGCTGCTACTGCAACTCTCGCAGCGGCTGCTGCTACTGCGGTTTCCGTCGTCAGCCGACGGTGGTGGCCTTAGGCCACACTTAAAAGGTGAAAATTAAAAACAAAAAAAAGAGAGGGTAAAGGGAACCGCTCTTTTTTTTTTCTTTACTCCTTTTTTTTTGTTTGCTGCCTGGCTCGACCCTCGCGGCGAGCTCGTCGATCGGACGAGCTCGCCGATCGGCGGGCTCACCGATCACCGCGAGCTCGCCGCGAGCTCGCCGCGAGCTCGCAGCGAGTTCGCCGCGGGAAGCTGCAAGGCAGCTTCCTGCCTGCCGCAATGGGGGCAGCAACAGGTGCTGCTGCCGCCTTGGTTGCCCCTGCTGCGCGTGCTGCTGCTGCTGCTGCTATGCGCGTGTGCAGCTGCGACTGCACGCTGCAGCTGCTCGCCGCCGCCGCCGCTGCTGCTGCTGCTGCTGCCGCGCGGTGCTGCTGCTGCTGCAGCTGCTATGGCAGCTGCAAGGCAGTGCTGCGCACTGCTGCTGCACGCTGCTGCTAGGCTGCTGTTGCGCCTGCTGCACGCCGCTGCTGTAGCTACTGCTGCTGCTGCTGCAATGCTGCTGCTGTTGCTGCAATGCTGCTGCTGCTGCTGTTGCTCCTGGCGCTGCAGCTCGCGCAATGCTGCTGCTGCTGTCGCCGCGCTGCTGCTGCTGCCCGCGGCTGCTGCTGCCGCTGGTGCTACTCGCTGCCGCTGCCGCTGCTCGCTGCTACTTACGCTGCGAGCTGCTGTTGCTCGCAGCCGCCGATTCGCGCTGCGAGCTGCTTACCCTTTTTTTTTTGTCAGAATGCCCAGCCAGACACGACCGCTGCTGCCACCCGGTGCTGCTGCTGCTGCTGCTTCGCTTGGCTGTTGGAGCTGGTAACTGCCACAGCTTTCCGGGTGAGGTGGACGGGACTGCGTGGTGATATCGCTCCTGAAAACGGCTGCAACGAGTCCCAGGATACGGCGGCGGCGGTGACTCTCACTGCTGCTGCCGGTGCTGCGTCTCTGCGGCGCAGCTCAGCGAGAGAGGTCTCGCTGCTCTGATACCATGAGAAGTTTCCTAGAACCTTCCTAACCACTTGCCGCGACACTAGGCGTCAGCGCCAGGTCAGCGTGTGACAACAGTCACAAGTTAAAACCAAAACTGCAAGGATCTGGGTTGGGACACGAACAGGGTGTCAGGAAACTCAAAACTGAATATAATTGCAGAGAGAAATAACAAATGACAAGTCCAGGGCATAAATACCTGCCGCGGCGCACGGCGGGTGTCGCACGCGGCAGTCCAAGAGCTGTCCTCAAAACGGCCCAAAACCACTGTTTTGGCCGCAACTCTGCGCACAGACATCCAAACGTAACACCGTATGAACCTAGAGAAGCAGAATCTCGAGCTGGACGCTACGACTGGTCACACGCACAAGTCCGGCATTGATCGGTGAACGGACAATGCAAAACATGCAAATCAGGCTCAGGAGCCAGTCCACCGAGAAAACTCCAGCGCCTGCAGAAAAACTGCAGAGCACCCGAGCAAGCACCCGGGACGTCGTGGCAACCGTCTGGCAGCTGCTAGTGGCTGGATCCACCAACCGTCAGTGCTCTGGCGCCAGCTGGACCCGTAGCTGCCACGGCTGTGGCTCATGACGGGTGGAAGCCACACATACCAACAGCGACTAGTTCCGAAAATCTATCCCGGTCAAAGTTCCTTGCAGCTGTCCAAAAGGAAAGCGACAACTGTGGAAGAGAGCTAACAATGTTATGTTTACTGGCCGGCACACTGGCTGTGACATGGAGTCTGATGAGCCTTCTGCGAGAACTCTTGGGTTTAACTCTTTAGTGGCAGCTGTGGTGAGAAAGTGCGTAGAAGCTTCCTAGCAACACGGCCACTGACCGGGCGTCAGTGCCTAGTCAGACGGTGACGACAGTCACAGGTCGTACACACAGCGGCAAGGGTTTGGCTAGGAGACACAAGTCAAAGTGTCTTGATGCTTCAATATAGCATATGCAGAGAGAAATGACAACTGACAGGTCCAGGGCATAAATACCTGCCGCGGCGCACGGCGGGTGTCGCACGCGGCAGTCCAAGAGCTGTCCTAAAACCGGCCCAAAACCACTGTTTTGGCCGTAACTCTGCGCACACATGTCAGAATCCTACGCCGTCTGAACCTAGACGTGCAGAATCAAAAGACGCACGCAACGACTGGTCACATGCATGCATCCATCGACTGACAGCGAGTATATAATGCAAAAACATGCAAATGGGCCTCATGCCCAGTCCGCTGAAAGGCGCCTGCAAGACGTAGAAGGCACAGCAAGGAGTCCCGGTGACATCTGGGGCTCTGGAACAGTGGTCGGGCAGCTCCAGACGGGTAGTCCGCTGCCTGTCGTCGCGCCGGTGTCACCAGGGCCGCCTGCCTCAGGGATCTGTACGAGTATGGACACGGCCGAGTGGTCACAGTAAACTATACAGGAACGGAACAAAGCACAACACTCCCCCATGACCCGATGGTACGCATGTCCATACGCGTGCAGCACTGGTACAACCACATAGTGAGTGACACAGACAGATGAGACGGCAACGTACATCCCACACTCAACCACTGTAACGCACGGGGCGAAGCCCAACAGAACGAATGGCCACCAGGAACTTTCCGCGTGCAAGTGCCTTCGTCAAGAAATCAGCTCGCTGCAAGTCAGTGCCAACCCACATGATGGAAATCACGCGTCGCTCCACCAGATCCCGAACGAAGTGATGCTCAACCGCAATGTGATTTGTGCGAGCATGAAAAACACCAGAGTTCTCTGCAATGGCGAGAGCACTCTGGTTGTCGCAACGCAGCACAATGGCGGGTACTGACTGCCCAAGCTCAAGAAACAAGCGCTGCAGCCAAACTGCCTCAGCAGCCCCTGCCCCCAAAGCCACATACTCTGCCTCCGACGAGCTACGTGCGATGCAGCCCTGCTTCCCGCTTCGCCAAGACAAAGCGGTACCACCGAGCAGAAACATGTAGCCAGTGCGACTGCGCCCGTCAGGACTCCAAGCCCAGTCGCTGTCAGTGTAGCCGTCAAGGACCACCGAACACTGCCGACGAAAGCAGAGTCCGAGATACGGCGTGGAAACCACGTACTGTACCACTCGCACGGCCGCGTGAAGAGCTCTCGCATGTGGAGCCTGCGAGAACTGAGCGAGGAGGTTGACGGCGAACGCAATGTCGGGACGCGTGGTCGTGGCCAGGTACATCAGAGATCCGATAAGACGGAGGTACAAGATCACGTCCACTGTCTCCCCCAGCTGTGTAGGATCATCCACCTTCAGGGCATCCTGCCCATCAGGTGTGAGTGGTGTGGAAGCAATGGGCACTGCACCAAGGAGATCGCTAAAGCGCTCCCCCACGACTCGTGCGTATCGGGCCTGATGCAGCAACAGTGTCCGATGTCTCCGATCTCGCACAATCTCCATACCAAGAAACACCGATGCAGGACCGAGGTCCTTCATCCTGTAGGCGGTTTGCAGGACAGCCGTGGCCTCCTTCACGGACTCCAGCGATGGAGACGCGATCAGAAGGTCATCAACATAGACCAGGATGGCGGTAAACCGCTCGGGTGTCGGTAGGATGAAGAGTGAGGGGTCTGCCTCGCTCTGTACGTATCCTGCGCGAGTCAAGGTGCCAGTGATCTCCCGGTTCCAACACCGTGGAGACTGCTTGAGGCCGTACAAGGACTTGCGCAAGCGCCAGACCTTGTCACTGTCCTCAAAGCCTGGTGGCTGAGCCACGTAGATCTCCTCATCCAAAGATCCATGGAGGAACGCGTTGTTCACATCCATCTGGTGTAGTTCCCAGTCATGCTGAGCTACTACACCGAACAGAGCTCGAGCTGAGGTCATGCGACCGACAGGGGCAAAGGTGTCAGTGTAATCAACTCCCTTAATCTGAGAGAACCCCTTGACGACCAAGCGGGCCTTGTAGCGTTCCAGTGAGCCATCCGGCTTCACTTTCTTGCGAAAGACCCACTTGACCTGAATCGCCTTCCTCCCAGGGGGAAGGTCGACCAGCTCGTAGACTCCGTGCTCTCGGATAGCGCGAAGCTCATCCTCGCAAGCAGCTCGCCA
>SZWC01002375.1:129846-143833 GCA_023375785.1 Penium margaritaceum
TTTGGAAGGTCTCATTTACTTCATGAAAATGTTTGATAACAATAACATTTTTATATTGAGAGATTACACTAAAGTCGCAAAATGGAAATGTCTGGACAATGACCATGCCCCCGACGGGGTACCTTGTCACCGACACTCTGGCTGCGGGACGTCCTGAATTCAAAGTTTTGAATTCGGGGGTTATGGAGCTCAAAAATCGAAACACGGGGCGAATGGAGGTCAATATCCTTCGAACGGGGTGGATAGCGATTTCGAAAATCCGGAACGGGGTACCTCGTAACGTTGCCGATTTTTTAGACGCACCTAACTAGTGGTGAAATGTGTGAGAAACGGAAAAAAAGAATCTATAACTCCATTCGTCGTTTTCGCTCCCCGTTGCCCCATGCGAGAAATCGACGGGTGTCACCATGAGCGTTTTCCCCTCACACGTGCATCCGATAGGAGGGCACTCCCAAGACAAGCCCCTCTGAACATCCAGGAAATGCTACGAAATCATCCAGGAACGACTTCTGACAGCTGGTAGTCCGCGTCAAGAAGGGGGTCGAAATAGGCAGCTCTCAGAAATTTCTCCTTAGCCCAATGGCCTATTTGAATGTGTCATGTACCATGTCTTTGGCTCTATACTCTTGTAGACCGATTCATCCTCAAACATTGGATGTCAATGTGAATTTTTGCAAGCAAGGCAATGAAGACGCACATGGAGTTTGCTAATCGCGACTATAAGACATGGCCCTTAAATGATAGCGACATCATTGGGGTTACATAAGACAGTCAATTCGACGAATCCTTCATACATGAAACCATGCATTCTCAGTCAATGCACTTACGTCGCCAACGAAAAAAATTGAATTCTCTCGAGTTCTCACTCCAACCGCTATTTCTATATCTATATCTATACCTATATCTATTTCTATATCTATATGTATATCTATATTTATATCTATATCTATATATGTGCTTGTATCTATATCTATATCAGTATTTGCATATATATCTATATCTATATCTATATCTATATCTATATCCATATCCATATCCATATCCATATCCATATCCATATCCATATCCATATCCATATCCATATCCATATCCATATCCATATCCATATCCATATCTATATCTATATCTATATCTATCTCTATATCTATATCTATATCTATATCGATATCTATATCTATATCTATATCTATCTCTATATCTATATCTATATCTATATCGATATCTATATCTATATCTATATCTATCTCTATATCTATATCTATATCTATATCGATATCTATATCTATATCTATATCTATCTCTATATCTATATCTATATCTATATCGATATCTATATCTATATCTATATCTATCTCTATATCTATATCTATATCTATATCGATATCTATATCTATATCTATATCTATCTCTATATCTATATCTATATCTATATCGATATCTATATCTATATCTATATCTATATCTATATCTATATCTATACCTATACCTATACCTATACCTATACCTATACCTATACCTATACCTATACCTATACCTATACCTATACCTATACCTATACGTATACGTATACGTATACGTATACCTATACCTATACCTATATCTATATCTATATCTATTTCTATATTTATATCTATATCTATATCTATATCTGTATCTGTATCTGTATCTGTATCTGTATCTGTATCTGTATCTGTATCTGTATCTGTATCTGTATCTGTATCTGTATCTGTATCTGTATCTGTATCTATACCTATATCTATATCTATATCTATATCTATATCTATCTCTATATCTATATCTATATCTATATCTATATCTATCTCTATATCTATATCTATATCTATATCTATATCTATATCTATATCTATATCTATATCTATATCTATGTCTATGTCTATGTCTATGTCTATGTCTATGTCTATGTCTATGTCTATGTCTATGTCTCTGTCTCTGTCTATGTCTATGTCTATGTCTATGTCTATGTCTATGTCTATGTCTATGTCTATGTCGATGTCTGTCTATGTCTATGTCTATGTCTATGTCTATGTCTATGTCTATGTCTATGTCTATGTCTATGTCTATGTCTATGTCTATATCTTTATCTATATCTATATCTATATCTATATCTATATCTATATCTATATCCATATCTATATCTATATCTATATCTACATCTTTATCTATGAGTAAATAGGTCGTAATTCGAGGTAGTCATGGGAGTACTTTGGAGCTTCAGACATTTAGTCTTTCAGCTCACATGGGTCTCCGGTCTTAAAGATAGATGACCTCAATTAGAGGTGAAAGACCATGGTAATATGACTAGAACTGAAAATCAATCCATAAATTTCATATTTCTTTTGCAAATCTGATTTGGATGGGGAAACTTGTAGGACTGATTGAATCATGTTTCAACTTACCCCTTACCGGCCATAGCCATAGCCACAAATTGGATGGGGTGAGTGGGAATGCTAATCCTCACAAGATCTTTCTCACATTAGCAATAGAGATTCTCGTGCATTTTTACAACTAAAAGCAAGGTAGTTTGGATGTCATCACACAGCTGTTACCACCTTCTTATGTGCTCCACACAAGTAGAAGCGACAGCCTAAAGGACTTACTGTCGACAAACGCGGTTCGTCTGACCCAACTTTGTTTTCGATCATTATATGGACCATATTCTATGTGTGGTCAGCGGCCCATGTCGTGAAATCTAAGCTAACCCTAAACATTGCCCGCTCGCCCAGTTCTCCATTAGCCTTGCCCATCCATGTCCATTATCTTAGGTGATAGAGCATAAAATATCATTCCTTTGACAAGAATGACCACTAGTGCTCAACCGCAACGGTTTTGACAAAACCTCAACCTGGACTAAATATGTAGTCCATGTCAATTGGCTGACAATCCATAGCGATAAGGTTGTCTTCCATTGACATCATGCGCGTTCATCAATAACGATCAACGAGCACTAGGGGAGAAGTAGACTTGAACTGGGGAAAACTCGCATTCCCTCTTTTGTAACTATGACCCATATCTCTGTACCCAGAATTTTACAAGAATTATAATGATTTTCCCGCTTTGAGGAAGCTTAGTAAGGATCATACCTCTTTTAGACCACATTGTTCTATTTACCCTCTCGACACTTTTGCAAATGCATGTAAAACATTCCAACATGGCTCTCAAAGTACTTGATGGTGGAACATAAGCTTTTTAATCCACTTACGTCCTAGTTGCGCCCTCGTTACGCCCTACTTGTGTCTTACTTGTGCCCTAGTTGCACGCTTGTTTCACCCTCATTGCTCCCTACTTGCGCCATACTTGCGCCTTACTTGCGCCCTAGTTACGTTGTATCCTAGTTGTGCGTTAGTTGCGCCCTTTTTGTGCCCTTCTTACACCCTACATTTTCCCTAGTCGCACCCTACTTGTGCCCCAGTCGCGCCCTACCTGTGCCCTAGTTTCGCCCAACTTGTGCCCTACTTGCACCCTAGTTGCGTCCTAGTTGCGCCCTAGTTTTGTCCTAGTTACACCCTAGTTGCACCCTACTTGTGCCCTAGTTTCACTCTACTTGTGCCCTATTTGCACCCTAGTTGCGCCCTAATGACACCCTAGTTGCGCCCTAATTTCGCCCTAGTTGCGCCCTACTTATGCCCTATTTGCACCCTACTTGCGTCCTACTTGCACCCTACTTGCATCCTAGTTGTGTCCTTGTTGTGTCTTGGTTGCGTCCTACTTGTACCGTACTTGCGTCCTAGTTGCACCCTACTTGCGCCCTAGTTACAACCTACTTGAGCCCTATTGGGGCCCTAGTTGCGCCGTAGCTGCACCATAGTTACGCCCTAGTTGCGCCCAACTTGCGCCCTAGTTGTGCCTCACCTCAGCACTAGTTACGCCCTAGTTACGCACTAGTTGCGCCCTAGTTGTGCCCTACTTGCGTCCTAGTACCCTAGTTTCGCCCATGTTGCACCCTACTTCCATCATACATGCGCCCGTATTTGCTCCCTGATTGCACCCTACTTGCGCCCTGTTTGGGCCGTAGTTGGGCCCTACTTGCACCCTGGTTGAACCCTAGTTCTGCACTACTTGCGCCCTACTAGTGCCATACTTGCGTCCTACTTGTGCCCTAGTTGCACCCTACATGCGTCCTAGTTGCGTCCTAGTTTTGCCCTAGGTGCACCCTAGTTGCGCATTAGTTGGACATAGTCTAAGCCGTAGTTGCACCCTTGATATTCCCTACTTGTGCCCTTCTTGCACCCTACTCGCGTCCTAGTTGTGTCCTAGTTACGCCTAGTTGCGCCTTAGTTGTGCCCTAATTGATCCCTAGTTGCGTCCTTGTTGCGGACTATTGGCGCCCTAGTTGCGCCTCAGTTGGGCACTAGCTACGCCCAAGTTGTGCCCTAGTTGCGCCTTAGTTGCGTCCTACTCGCACCCTACATGCGCCCTTCTTGCGCCCAAGTTGCGCCCTAGTTGCGCCCTAGCTACGCCTTAGTTGTGCCTCAGTTGGGCACTACCTACGTCCTAGTTGCACCCTATTTGCACCCTAGTTGCGCCCTAGTTGCGCCCAACTTATGCCCTAGTTGCGCCCTAGTTTCGCCTAGTTGCGTCTTACTTGCGTCCTACTTCCGCCGTAGTTGTGTCCTAGTTGCGCCCTAGTTACACCCTACTTGTGGCTTACTTGTGCCTTAGTTGAGCCTTAGTTGTGCCTTACTTGCATCCTAGTTACACCCTACTTTCGCCCTCGTTGCGCCCTTGTTACGCCTCATTTGGGGACTAGCTACACCCTAGTTACACCCTGGTTGCGCCCTAGATGCATCTTACTTGCGCCTTACTTGCACCCTCATTGTGCACTACTTGTGTCCTAGGTGCGCTGGACTTGCACCCTAGGTGTACCCTGGTTGCGCCTCTGTTGAGCACTAGCTACGCCCGACTTGGGCCCTAGTTACGTCTTAATTACGTCCTTGTTGTGTCCTACTTGCGCCGTAGGTGTGCCCTAGTTGCACCCTACTTGCGTCCTACCTGTGCCCATGTTGCGCCCTAGTTGCGCCCTAGGTGCGCCCTACTTGCGCCCTAGTTGCGCCCTACATGCACCCTAGTTACGCCCTTGTTGCACCCTATTTGCGCCCTACTTGCACCCTATTTACGCCCTAATAGCACGCTAGTTGTTCCCTAGTTACATCTCAGTTGGGCACTAGCTTTGCCGTAGTTGCATCCTAGTTGACCTCTAGTTGTCCCCTAGTTGTACCCTAGTTGCACCCTAGTTGCGGCCTGTTGCGCCATACTTGTGCCCTACTTCCGCCCTTGTTGCGCCCTTGTTGCACCCTACTTGAGTCCTGTTTGTGCCCTCCTTGCGTCCTAGTTGCACCTTAGTTGTATCCTAGTTGTGCCCTGGTTGCGCCCCACTTGCTTCCTACTTCCGTCCTACTTACACCCCAATTGCACCCTAGCTACACCCTAGTTTCACCCTAGTTGCGCCCAATTGACGCCCTCCTTGTGCCCTACTTGCGATCTAGTTGCGCCCTCGTTGTGCCCTAGTTGCGTCCTACTTGCACCCTACTTGCACCCTAAATGTGCCCTAGTTGCATCCTTGTTGCCCCCTAGTCGTACCCTAGTTGTGCCCGACTTGTGTCCTAGTTGTGCCCTACTTGCGCCCTACTTGCACCCTTGTTGTGCCCAAGTTATGCCCTAGGTGCGCCCTACTTCCGCCCTACTTCCGCCCTACTTGCGCCCTACTTGCGCTCTAGTTGCGCCCTAGTTTTGCCCTACTTGCACCTTACTTGTGTCCTAGCTACGCCCTAGTTATGCCCTAGTTTCGCCCTAGTTGCTCCTTGTTTCTGCCTTAGTTGGGCACTAGCTACGCCCTAATTGCGCCCTAGTTGTGCACTTATTGTACCCTACTTGCGTCCTGCTTGTGACATACTCGCGCCCTAGTTACGCCCTACTTGCGCCTAGTTGCGCCCTAGTTGCAACGACCTAGTTACGACCTAGTTGCACCCTAGTTGCTTCCTAGTTGTGCCCAAGTTGCGTCCTAATTGAGTCCTACTTGCGCCTTACTTTTGTCCTAGTTGCGCCCTAGTTGCACCCTAGTTGCGTCCTACTTAAGCCATACTTGCGTCCTACTTGTGTCCTAGTTGCGCCCTAGTTATGCCCTAGTTGCACCCTATTTAAGCCCTTCTTATACCCTACTTGTATCCTAAGTGCGCCCTAGTTGGGCCCTAGTTGCACCCTCCTTACGTCCTACTTGCGCCCTAGTTACACCCTACTTGCACACTACTTGCCTCCTACGTGTGTCCTAGTTGCACCCTAGTTGCGCCTTAGTCACGCCCTAGTTACACCCTACTTGCGCCCTACTTGTGCTCTAGGTGCGCCTTCATTGCATCCTAGTTGCACCCTATTTGTGCCCAACTTGCACCCTAGTTGCACCCTACCTGTGCCCTACTTGTACCCTAGTTTTGCCCTAGTTGCATCCTAGTTGGGCCCTTCTTGCGCCCTACTTGCACCCTTGTTGTACCTTAGTTACGCCCAAGTCACGCCCTAGTTGTGTCCTACTTGCGCCATACTTGCGCCCTACTTACGTCATACGTACGCCGTATTTGCACCCTACTTGTGCCCTAGTTGCGCCCTAGTTGCACCTGAGTTGGACACTGGCTACTCCCTAGTTGCGCCATAGTTGCACCCTAGTTGTACCGTACTTGCATCCTTCTTATGCCCTACTTGCACCCTAGTTCTTGCCTAGTTGTGCCCTAGTTTTGCCCTTGTCACGCCCTTGTTGTACTTCTATTTGGCACTAGTTGTGCCCCAGTTGCGTCCTAGTTGTACTCTAGTAACACCTCAATTTAGCACTAGCTACACCCTAGTTGTGCCCCAGTTGCTCCCTCCTTGCGCTCTACTGGTGTCCTACTTGCGCCCTAGTTGCGTCCTATTTGTGCCCTAGTTGTGTCCTAGTTGCGCCCTACTTGTGCCCTAGTTGCGCCCTACTCACAAACTACTTACACCCTACTTGCAACCTAGTTGCGCCCTAGTTGCGTCCTAGTTGCACCCTTCTTGTCCCCTAATTGCACCCTTCTTATACCGTAGTTGCATGCTAGTTCCGCCCTAGCTACATCCTACTTGCACCCTACTTGCACCTAGGTGTGCCGTAGTTGCACCCTAGTTGCTCCCTAATTGTACCCTACTTGTGCCCTAGTTGTGCACTACCTATACCCTACTTGCACCCTAGTTGTACCCTAGCTATGTCCTAGTTGCGTCCTACTTGCGCCCTAGTTATATCCCAGTTGCGCCCTACTTGCGTCCAAGTTGCACCCAAGTTACGACCAATTGCACCCCAGTTGCGGCCTACTTGCACCCTACTTGCACCCTACTTGCGTCCTACTTGCGCCCTACTTGCACCCTAGCTACGCCCTACTTGCGCCCTAGTTACACCCTAGTTTCGTCCGCTTTGCTCCTTAGGTGCGCCTCAGTTGGGCACTAGCTACGCCCTAGTTTCGCCTTAGTTACAACCTAAATCCACACAACTTGCACTCTACTTCCGGTCTGCTTGCACCCTAGTTGTATCCTAGTTGCTCCCTAGTTGTGCCCTTGTTGCGCCCTACTTGCGCCCTAGTTGTGCCACAGTTGGACACTAGCTATGCCTTAGTTGCTCCCTAGTTGTGCCCTAGTTTCACCCTTATTGCACCCTAGTTACGCCCTAGTTGTGCCTCAGTTGGGTACTAGCTACGTCCTAGTTGCACCATAGTTGCACCCTAGCTACTCACTACTTGCGTCCTACTTGCGCCCTTCTTGCGCCCTAGTTGCGAGTTAGTTGCGCCCTTGTTGCACCCTTGTTACCCCCATTATTGTGCCTCAATTGGACACTAGCTACACCCTAGGTGCTCCCTAGTTGGACCCTAGTTTCACCCTACTTGTGCCCTACTTGCGCCCTACTCGCATTCTTGTTGTGCCCTAGTTGTATCCTCATTGCACCATAGTTGTGCCCTACTTGCACCCTACTTGCGCCCTTGTTGCCCCCTAGTTGTGTCCTAGTTGCGCACTAGTTGAGCGCTACTTGCGCCCTACTTGCGCCCTAGTTATGCCCTTCTTGCGCCCTAGTTGTACCCTAGTTGTGTCCTACTTGCGCCTTAGTTGCACCCTACTTGCGCCCTAGTTGTACCCTAGTTGTACCCTTGTTGCGCCCTAGTTGCACCTTGCTTGCACCCTACATTTGCCTTACTTGCGCCCTACTTCCGTCCTAATTGTACCCTAGTTGTGCCATAGTTGCACTCTTATTACGCCCTAGTTGCGCCTCAGTTAGGAACTAGCTATGTCCTAGTTGCGCCCTAGTTACATCCTACTTGGGCCCTACTTGCGCCCTATTTGCACCCTCATTGCACCCTAGTTGCGCCCTAGTTGGACACAACCTACGCCCTAGTTGCGTCCTAGTTGCGTCCTAGTTTCATCGTAGTTGCGTCCTAGTTACGCCCTAGTTGCGCCCTACTTGCACCCTAGGTGCGGCCTAGTGATGCCCTAGTTGCACCCTACTTGTGCCCTACTTGCATCGTACTTGCGCCTTACTTGCGCCCTAGTTGCACCCGTGTTGCGCCCTAGTTTCTTCCTATTTGTGCCTACATAAGTCCTACTTGCGTCCTAGTTGCGTTCTAGTTGTGCCGTAGTTACGACCTACTTACGTCTTACTTGTGTCCTAGCTGAACCCTAGTGGTGCCCTAGTTGCGCCCTAGTTGCGCCCTACTTGGACCCTAGTTGCGCCCTACTTGCATCTCAGTTGTTCACTAGCTACGCCCTAGTTGCGCCCTAGTTGCATCCCAGTTGCACCCTAGATACGCCTTAGTTGCGCCCTACTTGCACCCTAACTACATTCTAGTTGTGCTCTACCTGTGCTCTACTTGTGCTGTACTTGTGCCCTAGTTGTGCCCTAGTTGCGCCATAGTTGTCCTCGAGTTACGCCCTACATACGCCCTACTTGCGCCCTAATTACGTCTTAGTTGCATTCAAGTTGGACACTAGCTATGCTATAGTTGCACCCTAGTTGTTCTCTAGTTGCTTGCTACTTGCACACTACTTGTGCCCTAGTTGTGCCCTACTTGTACCCTCATTTCGCCCTTGTTACCTCATTAATATACCCTACTTGCGCCCCAGTTTCACCCTAGTTGCACCTACTTGGGCCCTACTTGCACCCTAGTCGTACCCTACTTGGGCCTTTCTTGTACCCTAGTTGCACCCTAGCTGCGTCATAGTTGTGCCCTAGTTGCACCTTAGTTGTGCCCTACTTGCACCCTAGTTGCATACTAGTTGCACCCTACTTACATGCTCCTTGCACCGTAATTGCTCCCTACTTGTGCTCTACTTGCATCCTAGTTGTGCCCTACTTGCGCCCTACTTGCGCCCTTGTTGCGCCCTAGGTGCGCCCACTTTGCGCCCTAGTTGCGCCTCAATTGGACACTAACTACACCCTAGTTGGGCTCGAGTTTCACCCTAGTTGTACCCTTCTTGCACCCTACTTGCATCCTATTTGCACCTTAGTTACGCCCTATTTGTACCCTAGTTGCGCCCTACTTGTGCCCTGATTGCATCTAGTTGTGCCTTAGTTGGACACTAGCTACACCCTAGTTGTGCCCTAGTTGCGCCCTAATTGCGCCCTACTTGCGTCCTACTTGTGCCATAGTTGAGCCTTAGTTGCGCCCTAGTTGCGCCTTAGTTGTGCCTCTGTTGGGCACTAGTTACGCCTTAGTTGCGTCCCAATTGCGTCCTACTTGCGCCCTACTTGTACCCTACTTGCGCCCTAGTTGCGCCCTATTTGCACCCTAGTGTTTCCTACTTGTGTCCTAATTGCGTCCTACTTGCGCTCTAGTTGCGTCCTAGTTGTACTCTACTCGCGCCCTACTTGCGCCCTTGTTGCACCGTAGTTGCACCCTAGTTGCGCCCTACTTGTACCCATCGTGCCCTCTAGTTGCGCACTTGTTGTGCCCTAGTTGCGTCCTAGTTGCACTTTACGTGCGCCCTATTTGCGTCCTACGTGTGCCCTAGTTAAGTCCTAGTTGTGCCCATGTTACGCCCTAGTTGTGCCCTACTTGTACCCTAGTTGTGTCCTACTTGCGCCCTAGTTGCGCCCTAGTTGTTCTCTAGTTGCGCCCTAGTTGCAACCTAGTTGCGCCCTAGTTGCGCCTTAGTTGTGCACTAGCTACGCCCTAGTTGCACCCTAGTTGCACCTTACTCGTACCCTACTTGCGTTCTACTTGCGCCCGAGTTGCACCCTAGTTGCACCCTACTTGTGCCCTAGTTACGCCTCAGTTGGGCACTAGCTAAGCCCTAGTCATGCCATAGGCATGCCCTAGTTGCGCCCTAGTTGTGCCCTAGTTGCCCCCTACTTGCGCCCTAGTTGCGATCTAGTTGTGCCCTAGTTGCGCCTCACTTGAACCTTACTCATGCCCTACTTGTGCCCTAGTTGCCCCTTTTTTTTTTCCTCTTTACACCCTACTTGCACCCTAGTTGCTTTTTTATTGTGTCCTAGTAGCATCCTACTTGTGCCCTACTTGCGCTCTGGCCGCACCCCAGTTGCACCCTAGTTGCGCCCTTGTTGCACCCTAGTTGCGCCTTAGTTAGGCCCTACTTGTGTCCTAGTTGTGCCCTAGATTCCCCTTAGTTGGGCACTAGCTATGCCCTATTTGTGCCCTAGTTGTGCCCTAGTTGCGTCCTAGTTGGGCTCTACTTGCTCCCTACTTGCGCCCTAGCTGCGCCCTAGTTGCGCCTTGGTTGTGTCCTAGTTGTGCCTTACTTGCGTCCCAGTTACGCCCTAGATACGCCCTAGATGTGCTCTATTTACACCTAATTGGACACGAGTTATGCCCTAGTTGCGCCCTAGTTGCCCCCTATTTGCGCCCTAGTTGGGCCCTAGTTCTGCCTCAGTTTGACACTAGCTACGCCCTAGTTGCGCCCTAGTTGCCCCATACTACCACCCTAGTTACGCTCTTCCTGCGCCCTACTTGCGCCCTAGTTGGACCCTACTTGCACCCTAGTTGTGCCATAGGTCCGCCAAACTTGCGCCCTTCTTGGGTCCTAGTTGCGCCTTTGCTTCACACTAGTTGCGTCCTACCTAAGTCCTACTTGTGCCCTAGGTGTGCCCTAGTTGCGTCCTACTTGCGCCCTACTTGGCTCTATTTGCGACCTAGTTGCGCCCGAGTTGCACCCTAGTTGCACCCTACTTAAGCCCTACTTGGGACCTAGTTGCACCCTAGTTGTACCCTCGTTGCGCCCTAGTTGTGTCCTAGTTGCGCCCTACTTTCACCCTTGTTGCGCCCTACTTGGGCCCTAGTTGCGTCCTTATTGTGCCTGAGTTGGGCACTAACTACGCCCTAGTTACGCCCTAGTTGACCCATAGTTGCGCCCTAGTTGCTCCCTACTTGCGCCCTTCTTGAGCCATAGTTGAGCCCTAGTTGCGCCCTAGTTGCGCCCTAGTTGCGCCCGGTTTGCGCCCAACTTGCGCCCTACTTGTGTCCTCCTTGCACCCTAGTTGCGCCCTAGTCGCTCCCTACTTGCGTCCTACTTGCACCCTAGTTGCGTCCTAGTTGTGTCCTGGGTGCACCCTACTTTCGCCCTGCTTGCATCCTACTTACACGCTAGTTGTGCCCTTGTTGCACCCTTGTTGCGCATTTGTTGCGCCCTAGTTGTGCCCTACTAGTTTCACCGTAGTTGTGCCCTAGTTGCTTCCTAATTGTGCCCTAGTTGGGTATGCCCTAGGTGAGCCCTAGTTGTGCCCTGGTTACGCTCTAGTTACGTACTACTTGCACCCTATTTGTGTCCTAGTTAGCCCTACTTGTGCCCTTGTTGCACCCTACTTGCACCCTAATTTGGCCCTAGTTACACCCTAGTTGCACCTTAGTTGCGCCTCAGTTGGGCACTATCTTCACCCTAGTTGTGCCCTAGTTGCACCCTAGTTATACCCTAGTTACATCCTAGTTGCGCCCTACTTGCGCCCTAGTTGCATCCTAGTTGCATCTCAGTTGGGCATTACATACGCCCTAGTTGCACCCTAGTATTACCCTAGTTGTGCCCTAGTTGTGACCAACTTGCACCCTACTTGCGTCGTAGTTGCGCCCAAGTTATGCCCTAGTTGTGTCCTAGTTGTGCCCTTTTTACACCCTAGTTAGGTCCTACTTGCACTCTACTTGCGCCCTTCTTACGGTCTGGTTGCACCATAGTTGTACCCTACTTGCACCATACCTGCGCCCTACTTGCGACCTATTTGTGCCCTAGATATGCCCTACTTACGCCCTAGTTGCACCCTAGTTGCATCCTAGTTGCGGCCTAGTTGCACCCTAGTTGCACCTTAGTTGGGCACTAGCTAGACCCTAGTTGCGCCCTAGTTGCACCCTAGTTGTGCCCTAGTTGCGTCCTTCTTGTGCCCTACTTGTGCCATAGTTGCGCCCTAGTTGCACCCTAGTTGTACCCTAGTTGCACCATAGTTGTATATGCTTGTGCTTCAGTTGAGCCCTAGCTACGCCTTAGTTGCGCCCTAGTTGCACTATAGTTGCGCCGTACTTGCGCTCTACTTGCACCTTTCTTGCGCCCTAGTTGCACCCTATTTGTACCCTACTTGTGCCCTACTTGCGCCCTAGTCAAGCCCTAGTTGAGCTCTAGTTACGCCCTACTTTCTCCCTACTTGTGTCCTATTTGTGCCCTAGTTGCGTCCTACTTGCACCCTACTTGTGCCCTACTCTTACCCAAGTTGTGCACTACTTGTGCTATAGTTGTGTTCTACTTGCGCCCTGGTTGCGCCCAAGTTGCGACCTAGTTGCGCCTCAGTTGGGCACTAGCTATGCCCTAGTTGTAACCTAGTTGCACCCTAGTTGCGCCCTAGTTGCACCCTACTTGCATCCTAGTTGCATCTTAATTACACCTTAGTTGCGTCCTAGTTGTGTATCAGTGAAACACTAGCTACGCTATAGTTGCGCCCTAATTACATCCTAGTTGCGCCCTAGTTGCCCCCTACGTGTGCCCTAGTTGAACCCTAGTTGCGTGCTACTTGCGCCGTACTTGCGCCTTAGTTGTACCCTACTTATGCCCTACTTACGTCCTAGTTGTGCCCTAGCTGCGTCTCAGTTTGGCACTACCTACGCCATAGTTGCGCCCTAGTTGCACCTTAGTTGCGCCCTAGTTATGCGCTTGTTACACCCAACTTGTGCCCTACTTGCGCCCTAATTGCACCGTAATTGCACCGTAACTGCACCCCACTTGCGCCCTATTTGCGCCCTAGTTGTGCCCTAGTTGCGCCTTACTTGCACCTTACTTGTGTCCTACTTGTGCCCCTGTTGCACCCTACTTGCACCCTACTTGCGCCCTAGTTGCACCCTAGTTGCACCCTAGTTCCGCAATAGTTGCACACTGCTTGTGTCCTATTTGCACCGTACTTGCGCCCTTGTTCCGCCTTAGCTGCACCCTAGTTGCATCCTAGTTGCGTCCTACTTGCGCCCTACTTGCGTCCTACTTGTGCCCTAGTTGCACCCTTCTTGCACCCTACTTACCCTCTTTTTGCGCCCTAGTTGCGCCCTACTTTTGCCCTAGTTACGTCCTACTTGCGCCCTAGTTGCAACCTTGTTGTGTCCTAGTTGTGCCCTAGTTGCGCCTCAGTTGGACAGTAGCTCAGCCGTAGTTATGCCCTTGTTGCATCCTAGTTGTGCCCTAGTTGCGCCCTATGTGCGCCCTAGTTGTGCCCTAGTCGCACCCTTGTTGCGCCCTTGTTGCGCCTTTGTTGCGTCGGAGACTGTCTTGCTTCTCGTTTTGTGTGGCTCGACACCAAGTAGGCCACTTTTGGAAATTGGAAGTATGCGCCCAAAAGCGGGCCAGGTTGGCACCAGTTTGGGCACAGACTAGGCCAGATTCCAACATTTTCCCCCTTATGCCCCAATGTGCGCCAGCAATGGGTGCACAACAGAACGCCCCCCCCCACGAGCAACGATGGGTCAGAGGTGTTGAGGCACGGAGAAGCACGCCACCATGTCCATCC
>SZWC01002375.1:144948-187597 GCA_023375785.1 Penium margaritaceum
AGAGAGAGAGAGAGAGAGAGAGAGAGAGAGGGCTCGGAGAGTGGGGAAAAAAGACGAGAAAGGCGAGCGTAGAGGGTAGCGTGGCTATCTGCGGAAAGAGCCTTGGTGAGAATGTCAGCTGTTTGATCAGCGGTGGGGATGTAGAGCATGGAGACTTCGCCGTCAACGACGGCCGTCAACGACGGCGTTGCGAACGTAGTGATATTGATGGCGAACATGTTTGGTGCGGTCAAGAAGGACAGGGTCCTCACTCAAAGCGATCACTCCTTCATTGTCATAGTAGATGGCTGTAGCATCGAGTTGATCAAAACCAAGCTCGGAGAGAAGCATTCGTAGCCAGACGACCTCTTGGGTGGCTTCACTTTCAGCGATGTATTCAGCTTCGGTGCTGGAAAGGGCCACCAAGGACTGTTTCTTTGAGCGCTAGCTGACGGGCCCACCGTTGAGCATGAAAACGTATCCGGAGGTGGACCGACTGATAGTTTCATTGCCAGAGCGATCAACGTCATAAAAACCTGTAAGGATATTGGTGCCAGACTGGTAGCGAATGCCAAGAGTAGCAGTAGAGCGCAGGTAGTGCACGCTGCGCTTGGCGGCCACGAGGTGGGCAGCTGTGGGATTTTGGCAACCCTGGCTGGGAATTCCCACGAAATAAGAGAGATAAGAGTAGCCACTTAAGCGTACTTCAGAGAACCAACGATGCTCGGAAAGACTTTAGCGTCCGTTGGAGGTAGTAGATCAGCGGCAGTCGAGGGCTTGGTGAGACCATGTTGTGAAAGGAGTACTGATGGGGTTGGCAGCACCGAGTCCAAACTTCTCAGCAACACGTTGAGCGTAGGTGGCTTGCGTGAGGCAGACTGTGGGAGCCGTGGCATCATGGGTGATCTGGATGCCAAGGTAGTACTGCAGCTGGCCCATGTCGCTCGTCTCAAAACACCGAGAGAGTTGTTGTTTGAGCGTTGTGATGTCGGAGAGAGCTGGCCCGAAGAGGATGAGGTCATCGGCATAAAGGATGATGCCAAGGGAAGCACCACCACCACGAAAGTAGACGGAGTGATCGGAGTGCAACCTGGTCAGACCTTGCTGAATGAAGAACTCATGAATTTTGAGGTTCCGCTAGCAAGGGGCCTGCTCGAGGCCATACAGAGAGCGTTTGAGATGACAGACGAGGCCAGATTGACCATCGGCAATAAACCCCTGAGGTTGTGTCATGTAAATGACCTCCTTGAGATCACCATTGAGAAAAACGCTCTTGACATCCATTTGGTGTAGATGCCACTTATTTGCTGTAGCCATAGACAAGATCACACGGATGGAGGAGGACTTGGCGACCGGAGCGAAGGTATCGCTGTAGTTGACTCTCAGAGTCTGACTGAAGCCGCGAGCAACCAGGCGTCCTTTGTAGCGATCGATCTTGCCTGCACTGTCAAGCTTAGTACGAAAGACCCACTTGCATGTGACAATGGGAGTGTTAGCTGGGTAGGGTACAAGATCCCACGTTTCTTCCTTCATGAGCTGGTCATACTCAGCTTGTGTAGCTTCTTGCCACTTTACGGCATCAGGTCACCGCATGGCATCCTTGAAATTGTCCAGATCGACAACTTGGGTGACGAGAGCCACGTCGTTAGTGTCGTCTTGGTCAGGAGCTGTGGCAAGGTAGTTCAGCTGAAAGGGTGACAACAGTTTGTGCTGTCGCTAAGAGCGGCGCAACACGGGAATGGCAAGAGGATCGATGACAGGGGCTTGATCAGCTGAAACATGTTTGTTGGGCACGATGGGAGGAAGAACTTCGTCATGTTCATCTTCTGTGGCATCGACGGAGACCTTTTGAAGGGATTAAGGAACTGTCTCCGGATAGATGAGGTGCGGAGTTGTGTCAGAGTGTGCTGCCCGAGCTTAAGAGAAGGAACCTTCATCAAAGGTTGGTTGACGGGTATGAATCACAGTCTAGGTAGTGGGATCCCAGACTCGGTATAGATCACAATGGTATTCATAGCCCAGAAAGATACAGGGCTTGGAACGAGGTTCCAACTTGGAGCGAAGACCAAGACGAAGCCATATGCATGCCATGCATCCAAAGATGAGCGGATGATTGAGATGCGGATGATGCCCTTCCCATGCTTCATATGGCATTTTGGAGTGACCTGGCAGCTTTGACATTGGCAGACTGTTGGTGAGATAAGCTGTAGTAGTGATGGCTTCACTCCAGAAGTGAGAGGGTAGCCCAGTAGTTTGTAGCATCCTGCGCGTCCGCTCAAGGAGAGTCCAATTCATGCGCTTTACTTTGCTGTTCTGTTGAGGAGTCTGAGGCAGGGTAAGCTAGTTTTGAATTCCCTTGGAGTTGAAAAAGGCGCGGAGAGCTACGTTGAAGAATTCACCACCATTGTCAGTTTTAATTTTGCTGACTGTTATGTTGGTGGCATTCTCAACTTGGCGGACCCAGATCTTGATGATATCAGCAGCCTCATTTTTGTAACGTAGCAGCTTGACCCAAACATAATGCGTATAGTCGCCTAGAATAAGCAGGAAGTAGTTTTTCTTGAACAAGGAGGGCTCTTTGATGTAGCACAGATCCATGTGTAGGAGTTCCAATGGCCGAGAGGTGCTGAGTCTGGTGTATCTATTGAATGATATCTGATGTTGCTTGGCTATGAGACATCCACTACACGAGGAGCTGGGAACAGATGTTGTGAATGCCTTGGGTAGATCCAGTGTCACTTCATCCTTTGCCATTTTTTCAAGTGTTTGAAAACTGATGTGAGCCAAGCGACGCTGCCAGAGCTCAGTGACTTGAGGCATGGATGGACTGGATATGTCAGCTTCGGCAGCCAGATCTGTTGCCATAAAAGCACCCTCTGATGTGTCAGAGGATGTCTGCGACGGAAGAGCGTCGTGAGTCTCAAGCATAGTGATATTTCTCGTGCGCTTGGCAACAGCAGCCAGTTGGCCATTGATGCCATAGATCTTGCAGTTTTTCTCAACGTCGAAAACCACATTGTAGCCTTTGTCGTTGATGCGTCCGGCAGATAGCAGGTTGGCTGCAAAATCGGGCACATAGAGTACATTTTCAAAGGTGCGAGAAGCTTATTGTCCCTTCAGATTGATAGCAACTTTCACAGTTTCAATGCCATGAGCAGGGATCATGCGGCCATCTCCAATGGGGACTCCTCGTGCAGTGGAGAAGGGTGAAAACATTGTGAACCATTCTCTGTGACTGGTCATATGCTTAGTACATCCCGAGTCGATGATCCAGGCCCGAACTCCAGCAGTTAGGAGAAAAGACCTGTCGATGGAGCACATTGCGAGCTCTTCATAAATTGGACTGCCTAGGAAAGTCTTTTTCTTCAGCAACGGCCAGTTTTTCCGGCGGTGAAGGGTCGTTCTCTTCTTCATCTTCTTCAATCAGTGGATCTGGCATCAGCAGATTAATGTGGAGTGATTTCTGAAGAAGAGTGATCAGAATTTGTTGATGCTGATCCTGTGAAGACCGTGAGTAGGGCAGAGAACTTAGAGAAGAGATCTAAGACAATGACGGCATTAGGATGTGAGCTCATGGCAAGCATAGCTTGGTTGGGATATCGACGCTGTTGATTTTGTGAGCCACGTAGTTGTTGTCCTTGTCACATGGGACAGTCAGCTTGCACATGTCCTTTGCGATGGCAGTACCAACATTCCCGTTCATCACGGTGAATGTAGGGTCTTGGTATTCTTGTCAAGACTTGACCTTGTGATTGTTGGTGAGATTGCATCATGAGTTGACCCTGACTTTTAGTGCCATTATCATAGGAGTGAAACTTCTGAGTGCGACGTCGACCTGCTCCACCTTGATATTTGGCCGAGAGGCCTATGTCTCCACTGTTTGCATTGATGTACTCATCTTCAAAATGCATGAGCTCTTGAATGACGTACTACAGAGAGAGTGACATTGGTAAAGCTGCTGCTGCCACTGCGGTTGCACCTGGAGCTACTGCTGCTTGAATAGTTGGAGCGGCTGCAGGAAGAACAACACCAATTACATCAATAGCAGATTGAAAATTGCAAATGGCAGTGTCCATCACTGTGAGCTTGTCAACGTCATTGGTGCGAGCCTTGTTGACATCTTTTAGTCGCTTAATGGTGTTGTTGAATCTGGAGGAAGGCCACGGAACATTATCTAGATCAAAATTCGATCAGAGACTGGTTCTCCCAAAGCAGTGATACAACTTGAAAGATCCTTCAGATGGGAAATGCGATCCTCCAGCTTGGTGTCTTCTTCCATTTTCTGAGTGTGAAACTCAGTAAGAAGATGTCCAAGTGCATCCTCATTCACTTTGTGATAGCGTTTCTTGAGGGCTTTCCAAGCTTTGCTCGGACACATAGTGTCGTTGTTGTCACGGATGAGGAATTTGAGACGTTCCTCCAGTTGCATGACAAGTAGAGAGAAATCTTGGTTACAGCACGGTTGCCATGTCAGATGTTCCTCAGCAGTGGGATTTGCTCCAAGATTTTCTGTGGGAGGATCGGAGACTACTCCCCAGAGTCCCTTGTTGAGGAACACCATCTTCATGTTGAAAGCAAAAGTGTGATATTCCTCACCATTAAAAATGGGAATTCTGAAATGATCACTTGGCATGGCGCCCACTGCCCTGTTGCAATATGACAGTGGAGTTGACCTGGTAAAGGCACCCCCTGCTCTGATACCAAATGTTAGAAATGTATGCCTCTTAGAATCTCAGGTGTCTCAGGTAAATACTCCACATTGAACTTGTACACTCAAACTCTGTGTGGTACACACGGCAGGCAACTTCCGCACACTTCAACTGAGTAGTATGTCTTACACACTTGTCAAGAGGTCTCATACACTACAAATGTACACAGCTCGTCTCTTGCTGAATCCAACAGTATGCTGCATTGCTGAAATGATGAAGTACACACAAAGCAAGGACTTTCCTAAGCTGACAAATATTTGTAGTGAGCACTACTTGCGACTCGACTAATACTAGAATTAGCAGAAATTCACCGGAAGGGAGTCCGGTGGGAGGGATTTTCTGCCTGGACCATCTTAAAAACCAAAAAAAAAAAAAAAAAAGAAATACAAAAGCCGTAAACAACCGTCTGTGCATCCGAAGTTGGCTAATGCCCAGTGCCCTTGTAAGTCGACGGCGGAGATAAATCGCAGTCTTGATTTCCTCCGTGGTTCGTCGATTGTCAGATGGCAACGTTGGACAAAACTGACGCTCATCCCTTGGTCGCTAGATGGCTACGATTGATCCATCGCACCATCAGACGCTCCAGTCGGTCCGTCCGTCTCCAGTACACCGGCATCTTCACAGCCGGCACGTCTTCGTGTCCACTTCCCCCTTTCATTGACCAGACACCTAGCCGAGCCCTGCTCGCACGCTGATCTGTCCGATGTTCCTCAGCAGCGTGCCACGTAAGCTGTTGGAACGAGAAGATCTCTCACTCAAATTCTTGTCTGTTCCCTGTCCGTCGGAGACTGTCTTGCTTCTCGTTTTGTGTGGCTCGACACCAAGTAGGCCACTTTTGGAAACTGGAAATATGCGCCCAAAACAAGGCCAGGTTAGCACGAGTTTGGGCACAGACGAGGCCAGATTCCAACAGTGCCCTAGTTGTGCCCTAGTCGCGCCCTAGTTGCGCCCTAGTTGCGTCCTATATGCATTCTTCTTGTGTCCTTCTTGCACCCTAGTTGCACCCTAGTTGCACCATAGATGTGCCCTGGTTGTGCCGTACTTGCGTCCTAGTTGCGCCCTAATTGTGCCCTAGTTGTGCCCTAGTTGCGTCCTAGTTGCGCCCAAGTTGGACACTAGCTACACCCTAATTACGCCCTAGTTGCATCCTAGTTGAACCCTAGTTGCTTCCTACTTGTGCCATACTTGCGCCCTATTTCCGCCAAAGTTGCGCCCTAGTTGTGCCCTACTTGTGTCCTAGTTGCGCCCTAGTTGCGCCCTAGTTGCGCCCCAGTTGAGCCCTTGTTACGCCCTTCTTGCACCCTACTTTCACCCTAGCTAAGTCCTAGTTGTGCCCTATTTATGCCCTAGTTGCACCCTACTTGCGCCCTAGTTGCGCTCTACTTGTGTCCTAATTGCACCCTTTTTGTGCCCTAGTTGCGTCTAAGTTGTGTCCTGCTTGCGTCCTACTTGCGCACTAGTTCCGCCCTAGTTGCGCCTTAGTTGGGCACTAGCTACGCCCTAGTTGCGCCCGAGTTGCGCCCTAATTGCCCACTACTTGTGCCCTAGTTCCGCCCTAGTTATGCCCTACTTGTGTCCTATTTGCACCTTAATTGTGCCCTAGTTGCACCCTCGTTGCACCCTAGTTGCGCCCTACTTGCAACCAACGTGTCCTCTAGTTGTGTCCCAGTTGCTCCCTAGTTACGCGCTTGTTGCGCTCTACCTACGCACTAGTTACATCCTACTTGCACCCTAGTTACACCCTAGTTGTGTCCTAGTTGAACCCTAGTTGCGCCCTATTTGCACCCTAGTTGCACCCTATATACGCCCTTGTTGCGTCCTAGTTGTGCCCTAGTTACACCCTACTTGTGCCCTAGTTGCACCCTAATTAGGCCTCAGTTGGGTATTAGCTACGCCTTATTTGTGCCCTAGTTGCGCCCTACTTGCACCCTACGTGCGCCCTACTTCTGCCCTAGTTGCGCCCTAGGTGCTGCCCTAGTTTTTCCCTACTTGCGCCCTAGTTGCGCCTCATATGGTCACTAGCTACACCCTTGTTACGTCCTAGTTGCGCCGTAGTCCCGTCCTACTTGTGCCCTAGTTGCACCGTAGTTGCACCCTAATTGTGCCCTACTTGCGCCCTAGGTGCGCCCTATTTGTGCCCTAGTTGCGCCTCACTTGCACTGCAGTTGTGCCCTACTTGCGGCCAAGTTACGCCCTCCTTGCGCCCTAGTTATGCCGTTCCTTTGCCCTACTAAAGTCCTACTTGTACCCTAGTTGCATTTTAGTTGCGCCCTAGTTGCGCCTTACTTGTGCCCTACTTGCTCCGTAGCTGCACCCTAGTTGTGTCCTAGATGTGCCCTATTTATGCCCTTCTTGTGCCTTAGATGTGACCTACTTGTGTCCTAGTTGCACACTAGATGCACCTCATGTGGACACTACCCTTGTCCTAGTTGCACCCTAGTTGCGCCCCAGTAGGGTCCTGATTGAGCCCTATTTTTGCCCCAGTTGCATCCTAGTTGCGCTCTACTCGCTCCTTACTTGCGTCCTAGCTATGCCCTAGTTGCGCCCTAGTTTCCCCCTAGTTACGGCCTAGTTGCGCCCCAGTTGCACACTGTTGCGCCCTACTTGCACCCTAGTTGTGCCCTACTTGCACCCTAATTGGGTCCTAGTTCGGCCTCAGTTGGACACTAGCTACGTCCTAGTTGTGTCATAGTTGCGCCATCATTGTACCCTACTTGCACCCTACTTGCACCATAGTTGCGCACTCCTTGCGCCCTACTTGCATCCTAGTTGCGCCCTACTTGTGTCCTTTTTGCGTTATATTTTTGCCTTATTTACGTCCTAGTTGCACCCTACTTGCACCCTACTTGTGTCCTAGTTGTGCTCTACTTGCGCCTTTCTTGCGCCCTACATTTGCCCTACTTGTACCCTAGTTGCACCCTAGTTGCACCCTACTTGTGCCCTACTTGGGCCCTAGTTGAGCCCTAGTTGCACCCTAGTTGTACCCTAATTTTTCTCTACTTACGCCCTAGTTGCACCATATTTATGCCCTAGTTGTGTCCTAGTTGCACGTTAGCTAAGCATTAGCTACGTCCTAGTTGCGACCCAGTTGGCCCATAGTTCCGCCCTAGTTGCACCCTACTTGCACCCTACTTGAACCCTACTTGCGCCCTACTTGCGTCCTAGTTTCACCCTAGTTGCGCCTTAGTCATGCCCTACTTGCGCCCTACTTGCGCCTTAGTTACGCCCTAGTTGCGTTCTAGTCGCGTCCTACTTGCGCCCTATTTCCACCTTACTTACGCCCTAGTTGCACCCTAGTTGTGCCCTACTTGCATGCAACTTGGCCCCTAGTTGCAACCTAGTTATGCCCTAGTTATGCCCTAGTTGCGCCGTACTTGTGCCCTAGTTGCGCCCTAGTTGCGCCCTAGTTGTGCCCTACTAGCACCTCAGTTGGGCACCATTTACGCCCTAGTTGTGCTTTAGTTGCGCCCTAGTTGCGGCCCTAATACGCCCTTGTTGCACCCTAGTTGCACCCTAGTTGTGCCCTACTTGCACCTTACTTGGGCCGTACTTGCGCCCTACCTACGCCCTACATGCACCCTAGTTGGGCACTAGTTGCGCCCTAGTTGTTCCCTACTTTCACCCTTGTTCCGTCCTACTTGAGACCTAGTAGATTCCTAGTAAAGCCTCGGTTGGGGACTAGTTATGCCCTAGTTATACCCTTGTTATGCCCTAATTGCGCCCTAGTTGTGCCCTACTTTCACCCTTCTAGTGCCCTAGTTGCGCCCTACTTGCGCCCTAGTTGCGCCCTGCTTGCACCCTAGCTGGGCCCTAGTTGCACCCGAGTTGCGCCCTAGTTCCGCCTTAGTTGGGCACTAGCTACGCCCTAGTTATGCCCTAGTTGTGTCCTAGTTGCGCCCTAGTTAAGCCCTGATTGCACCCTTCTTGAACCCTACTTGAGCCCTAGTTGTACCATACTCACGCCCTACTTGTGCCCTTGTTGCGCCCTAGTTGGGCCCTAGTTGCGGCTCAGTTGGGCAATAGCTAGGCCTAGTTGCGCCCTTGTTGCGTCCTAGTTGCGTCCTAGTTGGGCCCTAATTTTGCCCTACTCGCGCCCTACTTCCCCCTTAGTTACGCCCTACTTGTGCCCTACCTACGCCCTTGTTGCGCCCTAGTTGCGTCTCAGTTGGACACTACCTACACCCTTTTTGCGCCCTAGTTGTGCCCTCTTTGTGCCCTAGTTGTGCCTTAGTTGCGCCCTAGTTGCGCCCTACTTGCATCCTACTTGCTCCCCAATAGCACCCTAGTTGTGCCCTAGTTGCGCCCTACTTCTGCCCTATTTGTACCCTAGTTGTTTCCTAGTTGTGCCCCAGTTGTGCCCTACTTACACCCTACTTGCACCCTACTTTTGCTGCAGTTGCACCATAGTTACACACTAATTGCACCGTAGTTTTGCCCTATTTACACCCCAATTGTGTCCTCCTTGGGCCCTAGTTGCACCCTACTTGCGCACTAGTTGCGCCTTTGTTGTACCATAGGTGTACCCTACTTGCGCCGTACTTGCGCCCTACTTGTGAGTTATGGTTAATCACCCTAAATTCATACACTCGACAATTGGTGTATTAATAAGTGTATTCCCGTGTTCACACATTTTTCAAAAATCATTAACATCAATGTATGTTACTTGAGCCCAGATTTACATTCCTTATACAAGGTATTAGTTATCATGGATTATATGTAATATGTACTAGCTTTTGTTAGAAGTCCATGTTCACTAACATGTTCACTTCCAAATACACTTGTCAATACACAGTTTTAAGGGTGAGGTAATTGGTCATATATGCTACTTGTGCCCTATTTGCACCCTAGTTGTGCCCTAGTTGCATCCTAGTTGCGTCCTAGTTGCGTCCTAGTTGCATCGTAGTTGCGCCGTAGTTGCGTTATAATTGTGCCGTACTTACGCCCTAGGTGCGCCTTATTTGTGCCCTAGTTGCGCCTCACTTTCGCTGCAGTTGTGCCCTACTTGCGGCCAAGTTACGCCCTCCTTGCGCCCTAGTTGTGCCGTTTCTTTGCCCTACTGACGTCCTACTTGTACCCTAGTTGCATTTTAGTTGTGCCCTAGTTGCTCCTTACTTGTGCCCTACTTTCTCCGTAGCTGCACCCTAGTTGTGTCCTAGATGTGCCCTATTTATGCCCTTCTTGTGCCTTAGATGTGCCCTACTTGTGTCCTAGTTGCACACTAGATGCGCCTCACTTGGACACTACCCTTGCCCTAGTTGCACCCTAGTTGCGCCCTAGTAGGATCCTGATTGAGCCCTGTTTTTGTCCTAGTTGCATCCTAGTTGCGCTCTACTTGCTCCCTACTTGTGCCATAGTTATGCCCTAGTTGCGCCCTAGTTTCCCCCTAGTTACGCCCTAGTTGCGCCCCAGTTGCACACTGTTGCGGCCTACTTGTGCCCTAGTTGTGCCCTACTTGCGCCCTAATTGGGTCCTAGTTCGGCCTCAGTTGGACACTAGCTACGTCCTTGTTGTGTCGTAGTTGCGCCATCATTGTACCCTACTTGCACCCTACTTGCACCATAGTTGCGCCCTCCTTGCGTCCTACTTGCATCCTAGTTGCGCCCTACTTGTGTCCTTTTTGCGTTATAGTTTTGCCTTATTTACGTCCTAGTTGCACCCTACTTGCACCCTACTTGTGCCCTAGTTGTGCTCTACTTGCGCCTTTCTTGCGCCCTACATTTGCCCTACTTGTACCCTAGTTGCGCCCTAGTTGCACCCTACTTGTGCCCTACTTGGGCCCTAGTTGAGCCCTAGTTGCACCCTAGTTGTACCCTAATTACGCTCTACTTGCGCCCTAGTTACGCCATATTTATGCCCTAGTTGTGTCCTAGTTGCACGTTAGCTGAGCACTAGCTACGTCCTAGTTGCGACCTAGTTGGCCCATAGTTCCGCCCTAGTTGCACCCTACTTGCACCCTACTTGCACCCTACTTGCGCCCTACTTGCATCCTAGTTGCACCCTAGTTGCGCCTTAGTCATGCCCTACTTGCACCCTACTTGCGCCTTAGTTGCGCCCTAGTTGCGTTCTAGTCGCGTCCTACTTGCGCCCTATTTCCACCTTACTTACGCCCTAGTTGCACCCTAGTTGTGTCCTACTTGCACGCTACTTGGCCCCTAGTTGCAACCTAGTTATGCCCTAGTTATGCCCTAGTTGCACCCTACTTGTGCCCTAGTTGCACCCTACTTGCACCCTAGTTGTGCCCTACTAGCACCTCAGTTGGGCACCATTTACGCCCTAGTTGCGCTTTAGTTGCGCCCTTGTTGCGGCCCTAATACGCCCTTGTTGCACCCTACTTGCACCCTAGTTGTGTCCTACTTGCGCCCTACTTGGGCCGTACTTGCGCCCTACCTACGCCCTACATGCACCCTAGTTGGGCACTAGTTGCGCCCTAGTTGTTCCCTACTTTCAACCTTGTTCTGTCCTACTTGTTACCTAGTAGATTCCTAGTAAAGCCTCGGTTGGGGACTAGTTATTCCCTAGTTGTACCCTTGTTATGCCCTAATTGCGCCCTAGTTGTGCCCTACTTTCACCCTTCTAGTGCCCTAGTTGCGCCCTACTTGCGCCCTAGTTGCGCCCTACTTGCACCCTAGCTGGGCCCTAGTTGCACCCGAGTTGCGCCCTAGTTGCGCCTTAGTTGGGCACTAGCTACGCCCTAGTTATGCCCTAGTTGCGTCCTAGTTGCGCCCTAGTTAAGCCCTGATTGCACCCTTCTTGCACCCTACTTGAGCCCTAGTTGTACCATACTCACGCCCTACTTGTGCCCTAGTTGAGCCCTAGTTGGGCCCTAGTTGCGGCTCAGTTGGGCAGTAGCTAGGCCTAGTTGTGCCCTTGTTGTGCCCTGGTTGCGCCCTAGTTGGGTCCTAATTTTGCCCTACTCGCGCCCTACTTCCCCCTTAGTTACGTCCTACTTGTGTCCTATCTACGCCCTTGGTGCGCCCTAGTTACGTCTCAGTTGGACACTACCTACACCCTTTTGGCGCCCTAGTTGTGCCCTCGTTGTGCCCTAGTTGTGCCTTAGTTGCGTCCTAGTTGCACCCTACTTGCATCCTACTTGCTCCCCAATAGCACCCTAGTTGTGCCCTAATTGCGCCCTACTTCTGCCCTATTTGTACCCTAGTTGTTTCCTAGTTGCGCCCTAGTTGTACCCTACTTACACCCTACTTGCACCCTACTTTTGCTGCAGTTACGCCATAGTTACACACTAATTGCACCATAGTTGCACCCTATTTGCACCCCAATTGCGTCCTCCTTGGGCCCTAGTTGTACCCTACTTGCGCACAAGTTGCGCCCTTGTTGTACCATAGGTGTACCCTACTTGCGCCGTACTTGCGCCCTACTTGTGCCCTATTTGCGCCCTAGTTGCACCCTAGTTGCATCCTAGTTGCATCCTAGTTACGTCCTAGTTGCAACGTAGTTACGCCACAGTTGGACACTAGCTACTCTCTAGTTGCGACGTAGTTACACCCTAGTTGTGCCCTAGTTGCACCCTATCTTCACCCTAGTTGCACCCTAGTTACGTGCTACTTGCGCTGTACTTGTGCCCTAGTTATACCCTACTTGTGCCTTGGTTATGCCATAGTTGCGCCCTAGTTGTGTCTCAATTGGACACTACCTACACCCTAGTTGTGCCCTAGTTGTGCCCTAGTTGCACCGTAGTTACGCGCTAGTTATGCATAAGTTACGCCCTACTTACGCCCTACTTGGACCCTAGTTGCGTCCTAGTTGCGCCCTAGTTGTACCCAACTTGCGCCCTACTTGCGCCCTACTTGAGCCCTAGTTGCACCCTACTTGCCCTGTACTTGCGCCATAGTTGCGCCCTAATTGCGCCCTAGTTGCGCCCTAGTTGCACTCTACTTGCACCCTAGTTCCATCATTGCTACCCCCAATTTGTGCCATAGTTTCGCCATTCTTGCGCCCTATTTACATCCTACTCGCGCCCTTGTTCCACCCTTGTTGCGCCCTAGTTACGTCCTAGTTGTGTCCTAATTCCGCCCTACTTGAACCCTTCTTGCATCCTAATTGCCATCTAGTTACGCCCTAGTTGCACCCTACTTGCACCCTAGTTGCGCCCTACTTGTACCCTAGTTGCATCCTAGTTGTGCCCTAGTTGCGACCTAGCTGCGCCCTACTTGCGCCCGACTTGGGCACTAGTTGCTTCCTAGTTGCGCCCTTGTTGCGCCCTAGTTACACCCTAGTTGTGCCCTAGTTGCACCTCAGTTGGACACCAGCTCCGCCCTAGTTGTGCTTTAGTTGCGTCGTAGTTGAACCCTAGTTGCACCCTTCTTACGCCCTACTTGCACCCTACTTGTGCCTTTGTTGCACCCTAGGTGCGTCATAGCTGTGCCAAAGTTGCACCCAACTTGCGTCCTTCTTCCACCCTACTTACGCCCTAGTTGCTCCCTACTTACGCCCTACTTGCATCCTACTTGCATCCTAGTTGCGCCCGAGTTGCGCCCTAGATACGCCCTAGTTGCACAGCAGCTGGGCACTAGCTACGCCCTAGTTGCGTCTTTGTTGTGCCCTAGTTGTGCACTAGTTGCACCCTACTTGCACCCTACTTGTGCCTTAATTGCGTCCTAGTTGAGCACTACATGCGCCCTAGTTGCACCTTAGTTACTCCTCAGTTGGGCACTATCTACACCCTAGTTTCACCCTAGTTGTACCATAGTTGCGCCCTAGTTATGCCCCAGTTGCGTCCTTGTTGCGTCCTATTTTCACCCTAGTTGCATCCTAATTGCACCCTAGTTGTGCCCTAGTTGTGCCCTGGTTGTACCCTAGCTGCACCCTAGTTGCGCCCTAGTTGCACCCTACTTGTGTCCTACTTGCGCCCTTGTTGTGTCCTAGTTGCGTCTTTGTTTTTCCCTAATTTCAGCCTGCTTGCGCACTAGTTACACCCTAGTTGCACCCAAGTTACAACCTAGTGGAGCCCTATTTGCGACCTACTTGTGTCCTACTTGCGCCCTAGTTGCGTCCTAGTTACACCCACTTTGCACCCTAGTTACGCCTCAGCTAGGCACCAGCTACACCCTAGTTGCACCCTAGTTGAACCCTAGTTGCACCCTAGTTTTACCCTAGTTGCACCCTAGTTGCACCCTAGTTGCGCCCTAGTTACGCCCTGTGTGTACTCTAGTTGCTCCCTAGTTGCGCCTCAGTTTGGCACTAGCTACGCCGTAGTTGCGCCCTAGTTGCGCCCGAGGTGTGCACTACTTGCGTCCTACTTGCATCCTACTTGCATCGTAGTTGTCCCCTCGTTGTGCCCTAGTTGTGCCCTACTTGCGCCTTAGTTGGATAGTAGCTACGCCGTAGTTGCGCTCCAGTTGCACCCTACTTACGCCCAAGTTGCGCCCTAGTTGTGCCCTAGTTGCACCCTAGTTGAGCCCTGCGTGCGCCCAACTTGCACCCGACTTCAGCCCTTGTTGCATCCTAGTTACGCCCTAGTTGTGCCACAGTTGCGCAATAATAATAATAGTTGTGCCCTATTTGCACCATTGCTGTACCCAAGTTGTGCCCTAGTTGCCCCCTACTTGCCCTCTAGTTGCGACCTAGTTGTGCCTGAGTTGCACCTTAGTTGTGCCCTAGTTGCAACCTTGTTGCGCCCTAGTTGCACCTGAGTTGGGTACTAGCTTTGCCCTACTTGCGCCCTAGTTACGCACTACTTGCGCCCTACTTGTGCCCTACTTCCGCCCTACTTTTGCCCTCGTTGCGCCCTAGTTATGTCCTGGTTGCGCCCTTGTTGCGCCTCAGTTGGGCACTAGCTAGATCCTAGTTGCACCCTTGTTGCGCCCTAGTTCTGCCCTAGTTGTGCCTTAGTTGCGCCGTAGTTACGGCCTAGTTGTGGCCTAGTTGCGCCCTACTTGCGCCCTAGGTACGCCCTAGTTTTGCCTCACTTGCCCTCTTCTTGCGCCCTACTTGCGCCCTACTTCTTCCCTAGTTGCGCCCTAGTTGCGTTCTACTTTCTCCCTAGCTGCACCCTAGTTGCACCCTAGATGTGCCCTAGTTGTACCCTACCTACCCATTAGTTGCACCCTATGTGTACCCTAGTTGCACCCTAGATGCGCCTCAGTTGGGCACTACCTATGCCCTAGTTGCGCCCTAGTTGCACCCTAGATGCGTCCTAATTGTTTCCTACTTGGGCCCTAGTTGTTCCCTAGTTGCCCCCTACTTACGCCCTAGTTGCGCCCTACTTGCGCCCTTGTTGAGCCCTAGTTGCGCCTCAGTTGTGCACTAGCTACACCCTAGTTGCGCCATAGTTGGGCCTTCTTGAGCCCTAGTTGTGCCCTAGTTGCGCCCTACCTGCTCCCATCTTGCGTATAGTTTCACCTTCGTTACGCCTTAGTTGCGCCCTACTCGTGCCCTACTTGCACCTTAGTTGCACCCTAGTTGCGCCCTACTTGTACCTTACTTGCACCCTGCTTGTGTCCTACTTACGCCCTAGTTGCGCCCTAGTTACACCCTAGTTGCACCCTGGTTGCATCTTACTTGAGCCCTACTTGAGCCCTAGTTGCGCCTTAGTTGTGCCCTAGATGTATCTTAGTTGTGCCCTGCTTGCGCACTAGTTGAGCCCTACTTGCGTTCTAGCTGTGCCCTAGTTGCGTCCTACTTACTCCCTACTTGCACCCTAGTTGCGATTTAGTTGCGCCCTACTTGTGCCCTACTTGCGTCCTACTTGCGTCCTAGCTGCATCCTAGTTGTGCCCTAGATGCGCCCTAGCTGCGCCCTATTTACGCCTTAGTTGCGCCCTACTTGTGTCCTAGTTGTGCCCTACATGCGCCGCAGTCGGGCACTACCTACGCCCTAGTTGTGCCCTAGTTGCGCCCTAGTTGCGTCCTACTTGGACCCTACTTGTGCCCTAGTTACTCCCTAGTTGCGCCCTACTTACGCCCTAGTTACACCCACCTTGCGTCCTAGTTGCGCCATAGTTGGGCCTACTTGTGCCCTACTGTACCCTAGTTGCGCCCTATTGTTTCTCTTCTTGCGTCTAGTTTTGCCCTAGTTACCCCTCAATTATGCCCTACTTTCGTCCTACTTGCACCTTAGTTACGTCCTATTTGCGTCCTACTTGTGCCTTACTTGTGTCCTACTTGTGTCCTACTTACGCCCTAGTTGCTTCCTAGTTGCACCCTAGTTGTACCCTACTTGCACCCTCTTTGGACATTAGTTGCGGCCTAGTTGTACCCTAGTTGTACTCTAGTTGCATCTTACTTGTGCACTAATTGCGCCCTACTTGTGTTCTAGCTGTGCCCTAGTTGCGCCGTAGTTGTGCCCTAGTTGCGCCTGAGTTGGGAACAAGCTAGGTCCTAATTGCGCCCTAGTTACGCCTTAGTTGGGTCCTACGTGCGCCCTTCTTTCCCCCTAGTTCCGCCCCACTTGTGCTCCACTTGTGCCCTAGTTGCACCCTAGTTGTGTCTCAGTCGGGCACTACCTACGCCCTAGTTGCGCCCTAGTTGCGTCCTAGTTGCGCCCTAGTTGCACCCTAGGTGCGCCCTAATTGCGCCCTAGTTGCGTCCTCCTTGCGTCCTAGTTTTTCCCTTGTTGTGCCCTAGTTGCGCCCTACTTGCATCCTACTTGTGCCTTACTTGCACCCTTATTGCACCTAGTTGTGCCCTTGTTGTGCCCTACTTGTGCCCTACTTGCGCCCTAGTTGTGCCCTACTTGTTCCCTAGTTACGCCCTTCTTGCACCCTAGTTGCGTCCTAGTTGCGCCCTAGTTGCTCCCTAGTTGCGTCCTAGTTGCACCCTACTTGCGTCCTAGTTGCGCCCTACTTGCGCCCTACTTGCACACTACATGCGCCCTAGTTGCACCCTGGTTGCAACCTAGTTGCAACTTATTTGCATCCTACTTGCACCCTGCTTGTTCCCTGTTTGCATCCTAGTTGTGCCCTACTTGCGCCCTAGTTGCGCCCTAGTTCCATCCTAGTTATGCCCTAGTTGCACCCTAGTTGTGCCTCCGTTGGGCACTAGCTACGCCCTAGTTGCGCCCTAGTTGTACCCTAGTTGTGTCCAACTTGCGCACTACTTGCATCCTACTTCTACCCTAGTTGTGCCCTAGTTGTTCCCTAGTTGTACCATAGTTGTACCCTAGTTACGCCTTCGTTGGGATCTACCTATGCCCTACTTTTCCCAAATTGCGTCCTAGTTGCGTCCTACTTGCACCCTAGTTGAGACCTATTTACGCCCTATTTGTGCCCTACTTGCACCCTACTTGTGCCCTACTTGCGTCCTTGTTGCGTCCTAGTTGGACCCTAGTTGCATCCCAGTTCCGCCCTGCTTGCACCCTACTTGTGCCCTCATTGCACCCTACTTTCCTAATTTCGCTCTAATTGCGCCCTACTTGCACCCTAGTTGTGCCCTAGTTACACCCTAGTTGCGCCCTAGTTGCGCCCTATTTGTACCATAGTTCCGCCCTACTTGTGCCCTAGTTTCACCCTAGTTGGGCCTTAGTTGCACCCTACTTGTACCCTAGAACCGCCCTTTTTGCACCCTAGATGTGTCCTAGTTGCACCCTAGTTGCACCCTTGTTGCGCCTCAATTAAACACTGGCTACGCCTTAGTTAAGAAAAATTTGCGCCCTAGTTGTGTACTAGATGCAACCTAGTTGCTTCCTAGTTGCACCCTAGTTGTGCCCTCGTTGCGCCTGAGTTTGACACTAGCTACCCCCTACTTGTACCCTCGTTCTGCCCTAGTGTCATAATTTCACTCTAGTTGTGTCCTACTTGCGCCCTAGTTGTGCCCTAGTTGAGCCCTACTTGCACCCTACTTGGGTCCTAGTTGCGTCCTAGGCGCGCTCTACTTACACCTTAGTTGTGCCTCAAGTAGGTACTAGCTATTCCCTAGTTACGCCCTAGTTGCCACCTACTTTTGCCCTACTTGTACCCTACTCCTATCCCAGTTTCGTCCTACTTGCACCTAGTCGCGCCTTACTTGCACCCTAGTTACGCCCAAGTTGCACCCTAGTTGCATCTAACTTGCGCCCTGGTTACGCCCCGATTGCGCCTTAGTTTCGTCCTTGTTGCAGCTTTTTTGGGCTCTAGCAACGGCCTAGTCGTGTCCTAGTCACACCCTAGTTGCACCCTACTTGCACCCTACTTGCACACTAGTTGAACCCTAGTTGCATCCTACTTGTACCGTACTTGCGTCCTGGTTGCACCCTACTTGCGCCCTAGTTGCGCACTAGTTGCGCCCTATTTGCATCTCAGTTGGGCACCACCTACGCCCTAGTTGCGCCCGAATTGTGCCCTAATTGCATCCTAGTTGTGTCCAAGTTGGGCCCTCATTACGCCCTAGTTACGCCCTACTTGCGTCCCAACTTGTGCCCTGGTTGCGCACAGGTTGCGTCCAAGTTGCGCCCTACTTGTTCCCTACTTGTGTCCTAATCGTGCCTTAGTTATACCCTGGTTACGTCCTACTTGCGCCCTACTTGTGCCCTAGTTGCGGACTAGTTATGCCCTAGTTACGCCCTAGTTATGCCCTACTTGCGCCCTTATTGCGCCCAACTTGCACCCTTGTTGCGCACTAGTTGCGCCCGACATGTCCCCTACCTGCACCCTAGTTGCGCCCTAGTTGCACCCTAGTTGCGTCCTAGTTGCGCCTTAGTTGCTCCCTACGTGTGCCCTACTTGCGCCCTACTTGCGCCCTACTTGTGCCCTACTTGCACCCTAGTTGCGTCCTAGTTGTGCCCTACTTGCGCCCTAGTTGCACCCTAGTTCCCTTTTGATTGCGACCTACTTACGACCCAATTGCGCCCTATTTGTGCCCTACTTGCATCCTAGTTGTGCCCTACTTGCACCCTAGTTTGTTCCCTAGTTGCACCCTTATTACTCCCTAGTTGCACCCTAGTTGCGCCTCAGTTGAGAACTAGCAACGCCTTAGTTATGCCCCAGTTGGACCCTAGTTGTACCCTACTTGTGTCCTCGTTGGACCTTAGTTACACCCTAGTTGCACCCTGGTTGCATCTCAGTTGTGCACTCGTTACGCCCTAGTTGCGCCCTAGTTGCGCCCTAGTTGCGCCCTAGTTGTGCCCTAGTTATGCCCTAGTTGTACCTCAGTTAGGCATTAGCTACGCCATGTTTGCGCCATGGTTGCGCCCTAGATGCGTCTTAGTTCTTCCCTACTTGTGCGCTACTTCCTCTCCACCTGCGCCCCAGTTACGCCCTGGTTGTGTCCTAGTTGTGCCCTACTTGCGCCCTACTTGGGTCCTAGTTGCGCCCTAGTTTTGCCCTAGTTGCGTTCTAGTTGCGTGCTACTTGTGCCCTGGTTGCACCCTACTTGTGCTCTAGTTTCACCCTTGTTGCGCCTTAGTTGGGTACTAGCTACGTCCTAGTTGTGCCTTAGTTACGCCCTAGTTGCGCCCTACGTGTTCCCTACTTCAGCCATACTCCTGTCCTAGTTGTGGCCTACTTGCGCCCTAGTTGCGCCCTACTTGCATCCCAGTTGTACCCTAGTTGTGCCTCAGTTGGGCACTAGCTAACCCCTAGTTGCACCCTAGTTGCGCCATAGTTGTGCCCTAGTCGTGCCCTACTTGCGCACTTGTTGCACTCTACTTGCACCCTAGTTGCGCCCTAGTTACGTTCTAGTTGTGCCCCAGTTGCGGTTTAGTTGGGCACTAACTACGCTCGAGTTGCATCCACGTTACACCCTAATTGCGCCCTAGTTGCACCCTACTTGGACCCTAGTTGCACCCTAGTCGTGCCCTACTTGTGTCGTACTTGCGCCCAAGTTGCGTCCAAGTTGGGCCCTAGTTGCATCTCAGTTGAGTATTACCTACACCCTAGTTACACCCTACTTTCATCCTAGTTGCACCCTAGTTGTGCCCTAGTTATGCACTAGTTGTGTCCTAGTTGTGCCCTACTTGTGCCCTAGTTACGCCCTAGTTGTGTCCTAGTTGCGCCCTACTTGTGCCTTACTTGCGTCTCAATCGTGTCCTACTTACACCGTAGGTCCGCCCTACTTGCGCCGTAATTGCGCCCTCATTGCGCCCAAGTTGCACCCTAGTTGCGCCCTAGTTGTGCCCTACTTGCACCTTCTCGCGTCCTAGTTGCGCCCTAGTTGCACCCTAGTTGCAATCTAGTTACGCCCTTTGTGTTCCCTAGTTGCGCCCTACTTGCGCCCTACTTGTGCCTTAGATGCGCCTTAGTTGCACTCTAGTTGCACCCTACTTGCGTCCTTAATATACCCTAGCTGTGCCCCAGTTGCGTCCTAGTTGCACACTTCTTGCACCCTACTTGCGCCCTACTTGTGCCCTACTTGCACTGTAGTTGTGCCCAACTTGGACCCTAGTTGTGCCCTAGTTGCGCCCTAGTTGCACCCTAGTTGCACATCAATTAGGAACTAGCTACGCCCTAGTTGGGTGCTAGTTACGCCCTACTTGTGTCCTACTTGGGCACTTGTTGCGCCCTGGTTACATCTCCGTTGGGTGCTAGCTACGCCCTAGTTGTGCCCAAGTTGCACCCTAGTTGTACCCTAGTTGCGCCTTAGTTGGGCACTAGCTACGCCGTGTTTGCGCCCTAGTTGCGTCCTACTTGTGCCCTACTTTTACCCTACTTGCACCCGACTTGTGTCCTATTTGCGCCCAACTTGCACCCTAGTTGCGCCCTAGTTGTGACCTAGTTCCGCCCTATGTACGCCCTAGTTGCGCCCTACTTGTGCTTTAATGACGCCGTAGTTGCACCTGAGTTGGGTACTAGCTACACCCGAGTTGCGTCCTACTTGCGACCTGTTTGCGCACTAGTTGCTCCTCAGTTGGACACTAGATACACCCTAGTTTTACCCTAGTTGCGCTCAAGTTGCGTCCTAGTTGTACACTACTTCCTCCCTGGTTGCACCCTACTTGCCCCCTAGTTGCGCCCTAGTTATGCCCAAGTTGCGCCCTAGTTGCGGCTCAGTTGGGTACTAGCTACGCTCTAATTACGCCGTAGTTTCACCCTAGTTACGCCCTAGTTGTGCCCTACTAGTGCCCTAGTTGCACCCTAGTCGCGCCCTACTTGTGCCATACTTGAGCCCTAGTTGCGCCCTACATGCGCCCTAGTTGTGCCCTAGTTGTGCCCTAGGTGCGTCTTTGTTTGGCACTTTCTACGCCCTAGTTGTGCCCTAGCTACGTCCTAGTTGCATTCTTATTGCGCCCTCGTTGCACCTTAGTTATGCCCTAGTTACATCCTACTTGCGTCCTACTTGTGCCCTAGTTGCGTCCTAGTTGCACCCTAGTTGCGCCCTACTTGTATCCTACTTGGGTCCTGATTATGTCCTAGTTACGCCATAGTTGCGCCCTACTTGCGTCCAACTTGCGCCCTAGTTGCGCCCAAGTTGCGTCCTATTTGCACCCTAATTGCACCCTACTTGCACCCTTGTAACGCCCTAGTTGCACCCTAGTTGCACCACATGCACCCTACTTGAACCCTAGTTACATCCTCGTTGCACCCTAGTTGTGCCCTAGTTGCACCCTAGTTGCGCCCTAGCTGCGCCCTACTTGCGCCATAGTTGCACCCTAGTTACATCCTAGCTTTTCCCTAGTTAGGCCCTAGTTGTGTCCTAGTTGCGCCCTACTAGCACCCTACTTGTGTCCTACTTGCGTCCTAGTTACGCCCTGGTTCCGCCCTAGTTGCGTCCTACTTGCTCCCTACTTGCGCCCTACTTGAGCCCTGCTTGTACCCTACTTGCGCCCTAGTTGTGCATTACTTGTACCCAAGTTATGCCCTAGTTGCGGCCTAGTTGTGCCCTAGTTACACCCTTGTTGTCCCTCTAGTGAGAACTAGCTACGCTCTAGTTGTACCCTAGTTGCGCCTTACTTGCGTCCTACTTGCGCCCTACTTGCATCCTACTTATGCCTAGATACACCCTAGTTGTGTCCTAGTTGCACCCTAGTTGCGTCCTAGTTGTGCCCTGGTTGTATCTCAGTTGGGCACTAGTTATGCCCTAGTTGCGCCCTAGTTGCGTCCTAGTTGTGCCCTAGTTGCTCCCTAGTTGCGTCCTAGTTGTGCCACGGTTGGGTACTAGCTACGCCGTATTTGCGCCCTAGTTGCACCCTAGTTGCGTCCCACTTGTGCCCTACTTGCGACCTTCTTGCCTACTTGCATCCTTGCTGTGCCTTTCTTGCACCCTAGTTGCACCCTAGTTGCACTCTACTTGCATCCTACTTGAGTACTAGTTGCGCTCTAGTCACGTCCTATTTGTGCCCTTGCTGGGCCCTAGTTGCGCCCTTCTTGCACCCTAGTTGTGCCCTACTTGTGCTCTAGTTGCGCCCTAGTTGCAACTCAATTAGTTACTAGCTACGCCCTAGTTGTGCCCTAGTTGCGCCCTAGTTGCACCCTACTTTCGCCCTACTTGGGTCCTACTCCTGCCCTAGTTGCGCCCTAATTCGGCCCAAGTTATACCCTACCTGCACTCTAGTTGTGCCCTAGTTGCGCCCTAGTTGTGCCCTAGTTGCGGTTCAGTTGGACACCAGCTACGCTCTAGTCGCGCCCTTGTTACACCCTAGTTGTGCCCTAGTTGTGCCCTACTTGTGCCGTAGCTTCACCCTAGTTGCGTCCTACTTGCGCTGTACTTGTGCCCTAGTTGCGCCGTACTTGCGTCCAAGTTGTGCCCTAGTTGTGCCGTAGTTGCAACACAGTTGTGCAGTACCTGTGCCTTAGTTGCACCCTAGTTGTGCCCTAGTTGCCTCCTAGTTGCGCCCCGAGTTGTGCCCTAGTTACGTCGTAGTTGCGCCCTACTTGCACCCTACTTTTGCCCTAGTTGTGCCCAAGTTGCACCCTATTTGCGCCCTACTTGCGCCCTACTTGCATCCTAATTATTCTCTAGTTGCACCCTAGTTGTGCCCTAGTTGCGCCCTACTTGCACCCTAGTTGCACCCTAGTTGCGCACTAGTTCCGCCCTAGTTGCGCTAAGGGTGCACACAAAATCCACGGATCCGCGGATCCTACTCACGGATCACGGATCTCGGATCCATCTGCGGTTCCGGATCAGCGGCAAGGATCCGATCCGTGGAACCGCGGATCCTGCGTCAGGGGGGTGGGAGGGGGGTGGAAAATGGAGCGATGGTCTAGTTCAAACCGACGCTATGGCCATTGTCCCCGCCGTCGGGGGGATTGCACATGGACAAGGCGTGATTGCATGTCATGACGTGGATGACCTGTAACTGCGGCCACCACAGACATTGCAATGCGGCGCCGAAATATGGCACGAACCACTGACTGTATGACACCTTGTGCTTTGCGTGGCAGCCTAGCTGGAGAAGTATCTCACATCGGCCAGCGTCTTGTGCACATAGACAATCCATCGCACATGTCTGCATGGCATGCCAGAAAGAAGCACGTCACATGTACACCTTGGGGAGCATGAGGTGCCATGAGCGTTGCACATGCCCGGTGTCCG
Organism: Penium margaritaceum; assembly: GCA_023375785.1. Classification (NCBI taxonomy): domain Eukaryota; kingdom Viridiplantae; phylum Streptophyta; class Zygnematophyceae; order Desmidiales; family Peniaceae; genus Penium; species Penium margaritaceum. The sequence continues at coordinate 168,038 of SZWC01002375.1, forward strand.
ACGCGTGAAATGCACTCCGATTCGTTCGAGCAACGAGCAAATCACAGACCGTTGTCCACTCCGGACGGTTCACAATGACATGTGGATGATTCGCTTGAACTAAAATGCCCGCTTCATAAGTGATATTGCTTGCTACATACGATGGGTTTAATCAATTTCTGGTTACAAACTGCGGGTTTTGCCAAATGAAATACGGATATTTCATAAAAAAACCTAGCATCGCGGGTTGGCCTTCTCATCGCAAGATTCGGGTTAGGGGTCTTCCCTCGGGCGCCATTCGTGCTTTGAGCGGGTTGTTTGCGTGGACGAGCACTCCAAGTCAGACTGCTCATCACTCGACATTCGTCAGTAAGAGTCTCTGACTGACGAGTGTCACCGTTGGCACCATGGCCGACGATGGTGCCGCGGACGAGTCAGGCACAGTGTGTCGCCCAGCTTCAGAAGACGAGGAAGACAGTGGTGACGAGACACATGGCGAGAAACACAAGGACCTGGAAGAGACAGGAACGCCGTCCGTGCTGTGGCAGGAGTTCACCAAGACCGGGACCAAAGAAGACCCGCGTGCGCAGTACAACCACTGCCCAAAAAATTACTCCCGCAAGCAGGGGTGCACATCGAACATGTGGAAGCACATGCGGAACAAGCACTCCGTCATCTACAAGCATTTGAAGGAGGAAGCCGCCACTCAGGCGCTAAAGCAGGCCACTGTCCAGGCGGTTGCCGTCGCTGTCGAAGCCGAAGAGAGTGCGTCCGTCAATCAGGATAACACCATCATCGCTCCGGGCATCGTTGCGGTCGACGTCGTGTTCGACAAAAAGTAAATCCAGACTTGCGTCTTGAAACACGTCATCAACAAAAACATGAGCTTCCTCAGCATGGAGTCCTACTGGCTGCAACAAGCTTTCGCGCACGCTAATCCAGCAGCTGTGATGCCAGGGCGCATGACCATCTCTAGGCAGATCGTTCTCACTGCAGCAGCCTTCAGAGCGAGAATCCGCCGGCAGCTGTCAGAGGTAAAATCTACAGTTTCTTTCACAACTGATGGCTGGAAAGGAGACAATAGGATGAAGTACGTTGGTGTGACAGTTCACTGGATGGAAGATTGGAAAATCAAGGCTGTGGCTCTGTCTTTCCCGGCTGTACCAGAGAGTCCCACTGCATCCAGGATGTTTGAAGTTTTGTCAGGGGCACTCAAGTCCTGGGGGCTCTGGGACAAAGTGTTCTGCTTGACCTTGGACAATGAAAGCACGAACGATGCCATGATTGAAAATCACATCATCCCCGCTGCAGACTGCTCATTCGAGAAGACTGGGCATATTCCCTGCTTAGGGCACATCATGAATCTGGCGGTGAATGACCTCATGAGCCTGCCCGCTGTCAATGAAGTGATCTCATCTGCACGCGGCATAGTTGCTTTTGCAACCCGCAGCATGCCTCGTGAGGAGTCACTCATAAACCGTGCAGCGGCTGAGGGTTTGACCTATCAGTCGTTGCACCTTGACAATAAGACGCGCTGAAATTCCACGCTCGACATGATGGAGCGTGTGCTGAACTTGAAGACTGTTTTGCCAAGTTGGCTTGATGGGTACGGGCGGGATGGAGAGGTGCTGAAGTTGAGCTCCGATGAGTGGACACTCATCGCGCAAATGACCGTGATTCTCAAGCCTTTCAAGGCTTACACTGACAACGTCAGTGGTAGAAAATACCCCACCCTCAATCTCGTCATCCCGTTCTTTTAGTCCATGTTTGACAAGCTCTCAGGCTGGCAGGTGAAAGCAAACGCAGCAGTGGCAAAAAGCAAGAGAAGGGGTGCTGCAGGGAAGCTGGATCCAAAGGAGAAGCTGTTGGCCAGCCTGTTGCCAGGGCTGGAGAACGAATTTGCAAAACTGGAGAAGTACCACCCGCTCCTGACTGATCGCCATGTTTTGGCCACAGCCGCAGACCCGCGATTCAGGCTCCGCTACTACACCAGAACCCATGGTCTCATGGGTATCCGGTCGGTAGCACCTTTGCAGGTGAAGCTTCTGCAGCTGGTGCGTCCCTACCATGATGGGGTGGAGCAAGAGCATGCTGAGGCAGGGGAGAGAGCAGCAGCATCAGCACTGCGTGAAGGAGCTGTCAACAACAGCCAGGGGTCTTCTGGAGCGCAGAGCTCCGCCTCTACCTCCGTGCGGCAACTCCGCCCGCTGGTAGAGCAGCAGAGAGCAGAGGATGACGCACTCCTGATGGCAGCTCTAGCTGACCCAATGGCGGACATGTTAGATACGCCAGTCCTGCCACCTGCAGCAGAAGTGCAGCTGACGGGACTGTAGGATAGGTGGAGCAAGCTGGACAAGAATCATCCAAAGACCAACATTCTGAAGCACTACAGAAATTTGCACAGGAAGTTCCCCACCTTCTATCTACTTGGCATGGATATTATTTGCATCCCTGGCACTTCCACGCCTTCTGAGCGCTTGTTTGCTCTGGGCAGGCATGTCATTACCGACTTCCGGTACTCCTTGGCACATCTCACCGTGGAGAACCTCTTGACGATGAAGAGCTGGTTCAACAAGCCTACACTTCGGGACATCCCTATCAGTCAACACGGCGTGGTGGCTAAGGAGTTGAAGGATGAGGGGGACCGTGTGAACCAGCTTCGGCGACAGGCTCGGGAGTCCTTGGTTGGAGCAGCAGCAGAGGAGTTGGAAGGGCTGAGCCTATTTGTCAACGACGAGGAGGATGAGGACATGGGGGACTTGGGCTTGGGGGGAGAAGGGGATGGGGGGGACAACACGGGTGGGGATGACGATGTCGTAGAAATGTAGAGAGAGTTTCAAAGACCACTTTTGTGAAGCACATTTTCAAATCCAATGCCTTGGCAATGCCAGTTCTCATCGTCTATGCTCTTTTTGGTGCACTAACCTATTTGATTATTTGAAGTGTCTGATCTGTGGATACTGGTTTGCATGGAATGAATGGGATTGTGCACAATACATGTGTACAGAGTGCACCTTGATGCATTGAACAGAATGGTGCACCCTCATATCTGTGTACAAAGTGCCAGTTGATGCAATGAGCAAAGGTGTGCACAAAAGTATCGATGTACAAAGTGCCAGTACATATTGCACCCTGATGCAATGAATGGAATTGTGCACAATACTCCTGTGCACATCCAACCAGTGCAATTAGAATGATAATCAATATCAGAACTCTTCCATGTGGAAGCTTCCAATCAAACAGCTCAAGAGGTCAGTGTGTGAAACAATGTACCAGTGACATATGGTAGAAATGTAAAATTAGACAACATACTGTAGATGTTGAACATAGTTGTGTACTTTGTGAAAGTTGCCCTTTTGGTAGTTGCAGTGTGCCCCCCAAAAAAAAAGGCCAGGATGACGGATCTGCGGTCTGACGGATCCAAAGATCCGAGAGTCCAAGGATCCGCGGTCTTGGATCCGGATCCGCGGATCCAGATCTTCTTCCATGATCCGATCCGCGGATACGGATCTAACTCAAGATCCATGGATCAGATCAGGTGTGCATCCTTAAGTTGTGCACTTTTACGCCCTAGTTGCACACTACTTGGTTCCTTGTTGCGCCCTAGTTGTACCCTTGTTGCACCCTACATGCACCCTACTTGCACCCTAGTTGCACCCTTGTTGCGTCCTAGTTGCACCCTAGTTGCGCCCTAGTTACGCCCTACTTGCACCTTAGTTGTATTCTACTTGCGTCCTAATTATGCCCTAGTTGCGTCCTCCTTGGGCCCTAGTTGCACCCTACTTGCGCCCTACTTGCGCCCTACTAGCGCCATAGTTACATCCTAGTTTCGTCCTAGTCGCGGCCTAATTATGACCTACGCACGCCTTGGTTGCACCCTACTTGCACCCTAGTTGTGCCCTTGTTGCACCCTAGTTGCGCCCCGGTTGCTCCCTAGTTGTGCCCAAGTTGAGAACTAGCTATGCCCTAGTTGCGAACTAGTTAGGCCCTTGTTGAGTCCTACTTGCACCCTACTTGTGCCCTAATTGTGCCATAGTTGCGCCTTAGTTGTGACCTAGTTGCGTCCTAGTTGTGCCCCTGGTTGTATTTCAGTTGGGCACTACCTACACCCTAGTTGCGCCCTAGCTGCGCCCTAGTTGCACCTTACTTGTGCCCTACTTACTCCCTACTTGCGCCCTAGCTACGCCCTAGTTGTGCCCTGGTTGTGCCCTAGTTGTGCCTACTTTTCCCTATTTCTACCCTAGTTGCGCCCTAGTTTTGCCTGTTGAATGGTATGCACCTTGCCCATTGGCTAGCTGGCTGGCTAGCTGGGTGCACGGACAGACAAGGCATGCACTACTCTATAGAGTGTGTCCCCTTGTTATGTTCTCAGATAGGCCAGGAATGCTCTGCCCGTAATGGGTATGTCTCATGGCGATCATCATAGGAAATACACCTTTGTTGCCTAGTTGGGATAGGAAGCCGAGCTCATGGGTCGCAGGTTCAAACCCTGCGATGGCCACAGTATTCTTTGTTGCCCAAAATGGGACAGGAAGCTTCTAGGAAGCTTACTACAACGTGCCTTGAGGATGATACCTGGCAGTCTCAGGACGCGCCAAGTAGGACTGTAGGTTGAGGTTGGCTCCTATGGAGCCACTACGAACAGAAGCATTAGCAAAGCTCTACACGTATAAAAGCATGCACCTTGCATGCATCTATTTATAGTTCTTGCCTTTGAGACTCCTCATAGAGTGTCCAACCAAGGATAGACACTAAAGACTTTCATGCGGACTTCGTGAGGTTTCAAACTAAATGAGCGTAAAGTGTGGATTCCTCGTTCGAGGGTGATATGTTATCTTGGTTGTAGTACCAAGAGCAGTCGGCGGCCTCCCATGTCAAGACCCATTTTCTAGACCGTTGCTATTCGGCGCATTGGCAGCACCCTAGTTGTACCCTTGTTGTGCCCTAGTTCCGCCCTAGCTGCATCCGACTTGTGACCTAGTTGTGCCCTGGTTGCTCCCTAGTTGTGCCCTACTTGTTCCCTACTCAAGCCCTACTTGTGCCCTACATGCGCCCTACTTGTGCCCTACTTGTGTCCTACTTGTTTCCTACTTGCGCCCTACTTGCACCCTAGTTCCGCCCTAGTTACGCCTGAGTTGTGCCCTTCTTGCGCCATACTTGCGCCCAAGTTACGTCCTAGTTGCGCCCTAGTTACACCCTACTTACGCCATAGTTGTGCCTTACTTGTACCCTCATTATGTCCTACTTGCGCCCTACTTGCACCCTACTTGCACCCTAGGTGCACCCCTTTTGTGCCCTGGAGCCCTAGTTGCGCCCTGGTTGCACTCTTGTTGCGCCTTAGTTGGGTACTAGCTACGCCCTTGTTGCACCCTAGTTGTGTCCTAATTGTGCACTACTTGCACCCTGATTGTGCACTACTTGCACCTTAGTTGTGCCCTAGTTGCGCCCTAGTTGTGCCCTAGTTGCGTCCTAGTTGCACCTCGGTTTGGCACTAGCTAAGTCCTATTTGCGCCCTCGTTGCACCATACTTGCGCCCTACTTGCACCCTACTTGTGTTCTAGTTGCACCCTAGTTGTGCCCTAGTTGCATCGTAATTGCACCGTAGTTGCGCCTCAATGGACACTAGCTATATCCTTGTTGTGCCGTAGTTGCTTCATAATTGCGCCCTAGTTGCGCCGTAGATGCGTCCTAGTTGTGCCATACTTGCACCCTACTAGCGTCCTAGTTGCGCCCTAGTTGTGCCCTAGTTGTGCCCTACTTACACTATACTTGCACCCTAGTTGCACCCTAGTGGTACCCTAGTTGTATCCTACTTGTGCCCTCCGTGTGCCCTACTTGCGTCCAAGTTCCGCCCTAGTTGTGCCCTACTTGCATCCTAGTTGCGTCCGAGTTGTGCCCTAGTTGTGCCCTAGTTACGCCTCAATCGGATACTAGCTACGTCGTAGTTGCACCTTAGTTGCACCCTAGATGCACCCTACTTGTGTCCTATGGGTGTCCTACTTGCGCCCAAGTTACGCCGTAGTTGCACCAAAGTTTAACCCTTCTTACGTCCTACTTGCACCCTAGTTGCATCCTAGTTGCTTCCTACTTGCGCTCTACTTGTGCTATAGTTGTGTCCTAGTTACAACCTATTTACGCCCTACTTACGTCCTACTTGTGTCCTAGTTGTGCCCAAGTTCCGTCGTAGTTGTGTTGTAGTTGCAGCCTACTTGCGCCCTAGTTCCACCCTAGTTATGTCTTAGTTGGGCACTAGCTACGCCCTATTTGCACCGTAGTTGCGTCCTAGTTGTGCCAAAGTTACACCGTAGTTGTGCCCTACTTGTGCCCTAGTTGCACCCTAGTTGCGTCCTAGTTGTGTCCTTCTTGCGTCCTACTTGCGTCCTGGTTTCACCCTAGTTGTGCCCTACTTGTGCCCTACTTGCACCGTACTTGCACCCTACTTGTACCCTAGTTTTACCCTAGTTGTTCCCTAGTTTCACCCTACTTGCGTCCTACTTGCACCCTAGTTGTGCCCTAGTTGCGCCCTACTTGCACCCTAGTTGCGCCCTACTTGGGCCCTACCTGGGTCCTATTTGTGCCCTAGTTGTGTCCTAGTTACACCCTAGTTCCAACCTACTTGCGCCCTACTTACGCCGTACTTACGTCCTAGTTGCGCCCTAGTTGCGCCTTAGTTGGGCACTAGCTACGCCCTAGTTGGACCATACTTGCATCCTACTTGCGCCTTACTTGAGCCCTACTTGCACCCTAGTTGCGCCTTACGTGCGCCCTGGTTGTGCCATACTTGCGCCCTAGATGCACCATAGTTGTGCCCTAGTTGCACATGATTTGGACACTAGCTACGCCCTAGTTTTACCCTACTTGCGCCCAATTTGTGCCCTATTTGTGCCCGAGTTACGCCCTAGTTACGCTTCAGTTGGACACTAGCTTCACCCTCCTTGCTTCCTAGTTCCGCCGTAGTTGTGCCCTAATTGGGCCCTAGTTGCACCCTAGTTACTACCTACTTGCTTCCTACTTACACCCTACTTGCGCCCTATTTGTACACTAGATGTGTCCTAGGTGCGCCCTAGTTGTACCCTACTTGCGCCTTAGTTGCACCCTACTTGTGCACTAGTTGCACCCAAGGTACGCCCTACTTGCGCCCTACTTGTGTCCTACTTGCGCCCTACTTGTGCCCTAGTTGCACCCTAGTTGTGTGCTTGTTACGCCCTAGTTGCGACCTAGTTGCGTCCTAGTTACGCCACAGTCGGGCTCTGGCTACGCCCTAGATGCGCCATTGTTGCGCCCTAGTTATGCCCTTCTTGTTCCCTAGTTGCACCCTACTTGCACCCTCATTGTGCCCTAGTTGCGCCCTAGGTGCGCCCTAGTTGCGCCCTAGTTGTCCCCTAGTTGTGTCTCAGTTGAGTACTAGCTAAGCTCTAGTTGTGTCCGGATTATGCTCTAGTTGCGTTCTACTTGCACCCTAGTTGCGCCCTACTTGCGTCCTAGTTGTGACTTACTTGCACCCTAGTTGCACCGTCGTTGCGTCCTCCTTGTGCCCTAGTTGCGTCCTAGTTATGCCCTTGTTGTACCCTGGTCGGGCCCTTTTTGCACCCTACTTGTGCCCTTCTTGCACCCTAGTTGTGTCCTTGTCGTGTCCTTGTTGCTCCCTACTTGAGCCCTACTTGGGCCCTAGTTGCACCCAAGTTGATCCCTAGTTGCGCCCTAGTTGCGCCCTACTTACATCCTGGTTGTGCCCTACTTGCGCCCTAGTTACACCCTAGTTGAGCCTCAAATGGACACTAGCTACGTCCTAGCTACACCCTAGTTACGCCTTAGTTGTGCCCTACTTGCACCTTAGTTGCGTCCTACTTGCATCCTATTTGTGTCCTAATCCCCTTGCAAGTCATCCCCTCTCACAAATCACCCCTCTCACAAATCACCCCCCTTGAAAATTCCCCCTCTCGCAAATCATCCCATCTTGCAAATCACCCCGTTTCTCAAATTACCCCATTTCACAAATCACCCCCTCTCTCAAATCACCCCCTCTTGCAAATCACCCCTTTTGTAAATTACCCTCCTGCAAATCACCCCCTCACACATTATCCCTCCTCTTAAATCACCCCCTCTCACAAATCACCTTCTCTTGTAAATCGTCCCTTCTTGCAAATCACGTCCTCTCCCAAACCACCCCCTCGCGCAAATCACCCCCTCTCGCAAATCACCCCCTCTCACAAATCACCCCCTCTCATAAATTACCCCTTCTTGTAAATCAACCTCTCTTGCAAATCACCCCTTCCCGCAAACCACTAACTCTTGCAAATCACCTCCTTTTGTAAATCACCCCCTCTCGCAAATCACCTTCTCTCACAAATCACCCCCTCTTGTAAATCACCCCCTCTTGCAAATCACACTCTCTCGGAAATCACCCCCTCACAAATCACCCCCTCTTACAATCACACCCTCTTACAATTCACCCCCTCTCGCATATCAACCCCTCTCAAAAATCAAACCCTCTTGCAAATCAATCCCTCTCGTAAATTAGCACTCTCCAGCATGACCTCCTCTTGCAACTCAATCCCTATGCATATCACCCCCCTTGCAAATCACCCCATCTCGAAAATCACCCCCTCTCTCAAATCATCCCCTCTCGCAAATCACCTATTCTCGCAAATCACCTTCTCTTGTAAATGACATCCTCTCGCAAATCACCCCCTCTTGCACATCACTTCTTCTCCCAAATCACCCCGAAATCTCCTTATGTCAATGTGGCAGTGAGATTTGTGCTTGTGCATGCTTGGAAGAAACCTGGCCATAGGGAGGTACTGTAGGGTCGCTTGCACTCCCCCTACAGCACTAGACCCAGAGTGGGAAGAAATTCTCAAGAATCCCCAACAACCACAACATCACTGGCACCTAAGGGCCCCAAGCACCCATAGCACCTGCAACACCAGCAATGGAGGGCATGGCGCGAAGATGCTCCATGACTATCGTTGCAACACCTGTAGTCATTTCTGTCTTGTCATCAGCTTTGTGCTGATGCCAAGACAGATGTGAAGACTAAAGAGTGCAAAATACAAGATAAAGTGCCACCACTCCAACACCAAGGAAGGAGAGAGAAGTTAGGAGACATGACCACTGCTACGGATGAAGCGAGTACGGAGATCCAAGCTATGAAGGCAACCAGGAGGCACAGTAGTCTAGACACTGTGGCACCGGCAATGACGGGTGCTACAGATGCAACCAATACGCTGGTGCCAAAAGCGGATGAGGGAGCAGCCACCATTACAGCAAAGTTGACAGCAATGGCTGCCAGAAGTGAATGGGAGGAAGCCGCATCAGTGTAGGCTGCTGTAGCACGCTCAACTGTTGTCCCTCTTGGAGCCTTGCTAGCCTTGGAGGTGGCAGAGAATTTATTCCCCGCTGCTGCGTCAAGAATCGCCCCAGCAAGACTGAGAATTTATTAGTGTGGGGGACGCAGAGGCACACATCCTGGTTGCTCTGGTTCACTTGCCGCACTTTCTGGTGTGATGTTAGAGGTGCTATTTGGATGAGGCTGCTACTCGGGAGGATGCATCCGTGAAGGGGAATCAGGGATGCACTCAACAGTATACAACAATGACTAAACCTCTTGATCTCTCACCTCCTCTAAGCGACGGACTTTCTCGCGCTCGTACTCAGCCAGGAGCCTGTCTACCCAGATAGGCACTTTTGCATCATCCTCGTCTGGTCACACCCAACGGTCATCGTCCGACAACAGTGTGCTGCTACCCGTGATGTGCTCTCTTCGTAGTCACACGCGCTATCAGAGGAGTGGTGTGAGATTTTTGAGTTCATCATAAGGGACTGAGAGGGGCTGTTGTTGTTAGAAATCAGCAAGGAATTGAGGTGAAGTGCACTGTTCAACAGAGCAGTGACATGTGATCAGATGTTGTTGCAGTGATCCAGAGAGGAGTGTGGTGGTAGGGTCGTCAACCCAGGATAGGGAGGCTAGGCAAGATGCGGCTCCGGTGTCTTTGGCTGAGAATGCAATGCTGCCCCTGTAGTTGCGTTTATCGGCGGACGCAACTAATGCTGCTGCTACAGCTTCAGCTGCGGCTGCGGGCAGACTCCGCTGATGCTGATGTTGTTACGGTTCCCTAAGGTTGCGAGGACGGTGCATGTGTCCCTGCGATCAGGGGGTTGAGAGGAGCAGATAGAGCCGGACATGATGGGTGCGTGCCGTTATTCATGGCGGCAATATGACTGCAATCAAGAGTGATGCAGTAGCTGCAAGGAATAGCAGTGGCGATAAGAGCAATCTGGCGGCACCGGGCATCAGGGCACGAGTTGGTGCTGCCGACAACGCTGCGATTGCGAGAAGAAGACTCGGCACCGTGATGGGGTTTTGAGAATGTCCCAGAGTCTTGGAGCTGTAAACCGTGGGAGGGAGGGTCCATCCTTGCACTAATACCAATAGTTATTCTTCTAAGCACACAGAACCATGGAATGTAGAGGGAGGAGTGTGGGGAGATCCCCGCGTGACACACGCCATGGCTCAAAAGCTCACCGTAGTTAGCAGAGTTCAAGAGGTAGTGCAAGTGAGACCTAGGAGCGAGAGTTAAGCACAAGCCAGTGAGCCTGACTCCTCGTTGTGCGTAATGCACGCCTTGATCACACTGCCACCCTGGGGTCTAGTCTGACCTCTCGGTATTTGCCCAGGGTGGCCACTCACCGAGGGTGGTACAGAATGAATCGAGGCCAGGTGGCCCCCTGAGGATCAGCACCTAGCTGACAGACTGAAACTTCCCCTAGAAACTTGCATTCAAATTGGATATAGCACTAACATCTTGAAGTGTCAAGGAGCTTAAGTTCCCCACAAGGAAAAATTACAGTAAGATTCATGAGGAAGAAACAGATAATGTGGCTACAGTGCACCGCTAGAGTGTGTCCTGATGCAGGCAGGGTGTGCGAGCTTCACCGCGGATGTTTCCCAACATAGTCACAACACTTGGTCTCCTATATACATACAATGTGGTGAACATGTGGAGCAAGACAAGCAGGCATCATAGGTGTGATGGGCCACCAATTGAGCCGTAGACACCAACACTTGTTAACTCGGGTAAAAGACACTACCAAATCGGATACTTCACACTCGCATACATCTGAGAATTTTTCATGTTCGCAACATGCTTGCACATATGCAAACCCAACTCACGTGTGCCCACCCTCATTGCAAGGGCTCAGATTTTGAACCTTGAGCTGCTCATCACAGATGTGAGTGAGCAGAGAACAAAATTGTACGTAACGTAGGTGAAGCGAATGAAGGCAAGTCTCAACTAGCTTTGAGCATGAGGGGTCAATTGGTGCTTTGCTACAGCTCAAAACGAAGTGCAGGTTGGGGCAGTGGCGTTGTTGATGCAGCGTGCGGGCTTCCACGCTCGTTGCTTTGTCTGCTCCCCCCTCAGTCTGTGTTCTAGAGTCTGTCTGAGTGCTCTGAGTTTGTTACTCAAAAGTGTGTGCGCCAGCGTTAGCGTCAGAAAGTAGCTGAAAACTGAAAGTGACTGATTAGGAATGAAGAATGAACAATGGGAGACCCCTCCAAGTTCTAGCTCCCCCCCCCCAGCTCTGTAGAGCTTGTTACTCAGCTAACCAGCCAATCACAAAAAAGACCTAGACCTATTTTCTGGCAGGCAGGGTTTTCTTGGTGAACTTTGCCAGAAGGCCGAAAGCCCAAAACCCGGGTGTCGTCCGTTTTTCCTGAAAACTGGACTATACCATAATACCAACGCTGCGAACACAGTCATGCGGTCAGAAACAGCTAGAAAAATAGCAGTGAATATTTATGGCTGCCCGAACCCAGGCAGTGCCTACGATGGTCCATGATGCCAAACAGTGCCACGCAACATGAGACATGGACCCTAGGCAGAGCATGACGCTGCAGACGTAGTAGTACAGTCAGATCCAGTCCTCGACGCATGCAGACAGCACCTACGGTGACAGTGACCGCCGCCGGCCCGACCACCGAGGAGGCCTATCGATGAAGCTGAGTACGTTTCCGCAGGGAGGAGGCTCCAACGAACTGCGTGTAGGCCTCAGCGTGCGTCGGCTCCACCGGATGACACTCCAACAGCATCGAGTCTCGCCGTCAGTCATCTGCACGTCGATGTACACAAGCCGGGAGGACACAACAGAGCACAATGAGAGATGTGAAAAAACCAACACTCCCCCATGACTCTCAGGCGCAGTGCACATGGACAGGCAGCAACAAATTCAGCAAACAGAATCCCCCAGGGCACATAGAGACGCAAGCAAGAACAAAGAGTGCAACTCACGGATGCACGCCGACTGAACTCAGAGCCTTCTTGAACGATTCCCGCTTCAGTGCCTTGGTCAAGAGGTCACCCAGTTGTCGTGTTGTTTCAACCCACACAATGTTGACGCTGCAGTCATGCAACAACGAAAGCACATAGTGATACTCAACATTGATGTGCTTCGTGCGTGTGTGATGCACACCGTCATTGTCAGCGATGACCGTGGCACTCTCATTGTCATAATGCAATGTGATGGATGTGATTGACTGAGGTAACTCGGACAATAGACGACGCAGCCACACGCTCTCACATGTGCCTGAACCAAGGGCTACGTACTCAGCCTCAGCAGTGTTACGTGCAATGCACCCCTGCTTGCCACTGCGCCAGGACACAGCCGTGCTGCCAATCAAAAAGATCCAACCTATGCGACTCTTATCGTCCGGACTGCCGGCCCAGTCACTGTCGGTGTAGCTTACCGTGACAATAGACGTTTGTCGGCGGAACATGAGACCTTGTCGCGGAGTCGAGATGACATAGCGTAGTACTCGGATCGCGGGCTCGAAGTGGAGGTGATGCAGATCCTAAGACAACTGAGCCAGGAGGTTGACGGCGATTGCGATATCTGGACGCGTCGCCGTTGCCAGGAACATCAGTGATCCGATGACTCGCAGATACGAGGTCACATCAACTGGCTCTCCCACAACAAATGGGTCAGAGCTCTTCAGCTTTGCCTGACCATCGGGTGACATGGGTGAGGATGCGCTCGGCATGAGGGGCAAGTCCTCGGCGAAGCAAGTGGACAGAGTCTGTACATAGGCGGCTTGATGGACATGCAGGATGCCCTAGGAGCGATCATGCTGAAGCTCCATGTCCAAAAAGACTCGAGCGGACCCGAGATCCTTCATTTCGTAGGCGGTGTGCCACAGGTCCTTGACACACTGGATGGCAGCCACGCCTTGCAAAGCAATGAGGAGATCATTGACATACACCAGGACAGCGGCGAAGGTCTAGCCTCGTGGGGTGATGAACAGTGCGGAGTCAGCAGTACTACGCAGGAGGCCGTTGTGGAGGAGCGTGTGACTAAACTCCTGGTTCCAGCACCGAGGTGACTGCTTCAAGCCATAGAGGGCCTTTCGCAACCGCCAGACCTTCCCAGTACCGTCGTCGAAAGTGGCCATGGCTGTACCATGTAGACCTCCTCACCCTCCAGCGAGCCATGGAGGAAAGTGTTGCTCATGTCCATCTAATGCAGCTCCCACCCGTGCTGGGCAACCAGGCTGAAGAGCGTCCGGCTAGTGGAGAATAGGCCAACTGGGGCAAAGATCAAGTCGTAATCAATCCCATGAACCTGAGCGAACCCCTTGGCTGTGAGGCGGGCCTTGAACTTGTCGAAGGACCCATCAGGCTTCCACTTGTGCCGGAAGACCCACTTGGAACCAATGGCCTTTCGGCCTAGAGGGAGATCGACGAGGTCATGTACGTGGTGCTATCGGATATCATTGAGCTCGTCGACGTAGACAGCATCCCAATGTGTGGCCTCGGGGGAGGCTCGAGCCTCGCGTAGGGTGGTTGGATCCTCTGGGCGTGCCGTGGAGCAGACTGCAAGGGCGTGTGCATCTCGAGATTCAGTTGGGACACGTGTGATTGCAGCCATGACGGCATGCCGATCCTCCTGTTGGAGCATGACGTAGCCCAGTGCGGAGCACGGATGGAAGTCTGTAATGATGGCTGAAGTTTTTAAGCCGAGGGCATTGGTGCCATGATCCCCACTCACTATCGTAAGAGTGGAAGAGACACGTGGGGTGACGAGGAGCCGAGGCACCACAGTGTGGGGTGTGGTGGACTGTGCGCTCACGGACAGCCTGGGTCAGAGGCTGCCGCCTGGGCCACGTGTGTAGCACGGTAGGGCAGTGGATGGCACCGAGTCCAAGGTGCTGGCGGAGGTAGACGGAGCTGTTGGTGCGGAGGGACCTGCGGATGCGGACGGGTCTGCTGGCCCGGAAGGACCAGCAGACGCGGACAGGGCTGCTGGCGTGGAGGAACCAGCAGACTCGACAGGAGCTGTTGGCCCGAAGGGACCAACGGGCGCAACAGGGGCTACCGGCCCGTAGAGACCAGCGGATACGGACGAGGCTGCCGACACGGAGGGGCCGGCGGAAGCCACTGGGGCTGCCAGCCCGGAGGGGCCAGCGGACGCGATTGGGGCTGCCGGCCCGGAGGGGCCAGCGGACGCGACTGGGGCTGCCGGCCCGGAGGATCCAGCGGATGCGACTGGGGCTGCCAACCCAGAGGGGCCAGTGGACGCGACTGGGACTACCAGCCCGGAGAAGCTAGCGGACACGACTGGGGCTGCTGGCCCGAAGGAGCCAACAGACGCGAGTGGGGATGCCGGCCTGGAGGGGCCAGCGGACACGACTGGGACTACCGGCTCAGAGGGACCATGTGTTGTGCCGCTCGAAAACGGCAGGATGGGGAACGGACTCACCACTCCCCCCCGCGACGGGAGGGACACCGACAAGCCGCAGCAGATGAGGTCGCAAGAAAAAAGCTCCTCAAAGAAGATGGCGTTGTGGCTCTCAATGATGTAATGCCGGAAGGGATCCCATAAGCACCAAGCCTTGGACTGACGGGAGACACCGAGGAAGGTGCAAGAACACCCACGGGGGATGATCTTTCCTCCCTGTTGCGGGGCAAGTAGCCACACAATGGCCACGCAACCCCAGACATGAGCTAGGCGGAGGTTAACACGCTGACCGCACCAGTGCTAGTACGGCGTAGACTGGCTGGGAAGGGGTCCGTGCAGAATCCGATTCCAAACCCACGTCATGTAGGCCATGGCCTTGAAGTAGAAGCCATCGGAGAGGCCGGACTCGACTTACATGGTCCAAACGGCGTCAGCCATGGTGCGGTTCCACCGCTCGGAGACGTCGTTCTGGACCGGTCTGTAAGGTGCCGACGTCTCGTGGTGGACACCACGGGAGGCGAGCAAAGTCGTGGTCTCTCCCATGTACTCGCCACCGCGATCGGAGAAAAAGCGGCGGAGAGGCCGACCACACTCGCGCTCGGCACGGACAAGCCACTCCTACATGGTCTGAGCGACATCGCTCTTCTGCCGAAGGCAGAAGAACGATGTCGCTCACTGATGACTACTCTTGCTACCCAGCGGTAGCGAGAGTAGTCGTCAGTGAGGGTGAGGACATAGCGGCCAGGCTCCCCGACAGACTCGGTAGGGAGAGGACCCATGGCATCGGAATGGACGAGGTCCAAAGGGGCGGATGCACGGGAGAAGGACTGGGGGTAGGTGGAGCGGTGCATCTTGCCCTGAGTGCAATCAATGCACTCTAAGGGGTACGGCCAGGGGAAGGAGTTCTAGTCTAGGCCCTTGGTCGGCTGGGTGCGGAGCATGCTATCAACCGTAGCAGAGTGCACGTGGCAAAGGCAGCGGTGTAAGAGACGTGTCTGCTGTGGGGACAGTGTGTTGATGACAAAGACATGGCCCGTTGGGGCGGATGGGGAAGGGATGGGGGGATGGGAGGACAGACGAGGTATGTGCCACAGGTTGCCACAGGCGGTGGCATGCCGAACGACAAGACCGGACGGACATAACGACACAGTGACAATGTCAGGCGAGTGCAGAATGTCCATGCTCATGTGGTCAAGGGCAGTGACGCACAGAAGGCTGAGCTCAAGACCTGGGACGACGAGGATGTCGGTCACAAAAACATCACCAGCAGGACCACGGAAATGAACGACGCCAACGTCGCGGACAGGTAACACCTATCCGGAGCCCATCCGGACACCAGACACATCGCCAATAGGACCAAGCACACTGAAGGCCTCGTGAAAGGCGGTCATGTGATCCGTGGCCCCGGAGTCGATGATCCAGGTCTCCGTAAGGTCCTGGACCGGAGTCGCCAAATCACTAACCGTCACATGGCAGCAAGCAAGGGACGCGGATGCGGTGGACGGTAGTGCGAACGGAGATTGCCAATCATCAAGCCATGCGACGTCGTCATAGAGAGGGGTAGAGGGCACGGGAGACGACGAGGCGGATGAGGAAGCGGGAAATGACCACAACTCAGTCTCATTCATGCAAGGTAGGGCAGACGGGCAAGAGGTGACGCAACTCGCACTTCCTTGGGGGGGAGGGCGAGGCAAGCCGAGATAGAGCGCAATGAACTGTTCCAACTGACGCTCGTGGGTGGACAGTCTGGGAGTGTAGAAGGAGTGCGTAGTGACTACGCCAGAGCCCGAATAAGAGGACTGTACCGGAGATGGAAAAATAGGCACCGATGGCTACGGATGATGCTGTTGTGGAGCTGGCGACAGTGGGACCAACAGGGTTGTTGGAGGAGTGGTGCTGCTGGACGGGGTGGAGGCGTCAAGGTCGGCGACAGTGACGGCGGCAGAGGCGAGACGGTGCTCACGTTGGCGTCCTATGGTGGCGATGAAGCGCGCCTCGTCCGTCGGTAACGGGCAAGTGTACCACCCGTGTTCCGGCTGGCCAAAGTTGGGGAAGACCGAGCCACCACCACTAGACCCAGTTGGCTGCTACTGCTGTTACTTCGGAGGACCCTTGCCCTTCTTGCCCTTGCGCTTCTTCTTCGCCAACGACGAGGAGCCGGTGGATGCAGCTACTGCGGGGGAAGCGACGGCCACGGAGGCGACTGTAGGGGAGGCGAGGGCCTTCGTACGCTGGATGCAAGACTCCAGACGAGCTTCCTCAATCCCGAGGAAGATCTCGTATGCCCGGGGTATTGGGGTGCCCTGGGCCGCCATAGTGTAAAGGACATCCTGGGAGTAGTAGAAAACGACATCGGCGTATGCGTCGATGGTGAGGAACGCAGCCAAAGGGGGTGGAGCAGAGGTGCCTAGGCAACGGAGGATGTCCTCAGCCCGCTGCCAGTAGGAGGTGACCGTCTCGGTCTCCCCCATGTGCAGGGAGTTGAACTCCCGTAGTAGGCGGCTGGTCTTAGCCTGGCTGGATAGGCGATGGGGTCGGGTGAGAACGTGCCATGCAACCGCAGGGTCTAGGGTCCCGCTTGCGGTAAAGTTGCCGAGGAAGGGCTTTAGGGCCAGGCGCGAAGCCGGAGGAGCGACTGGGAGGAGGGTACGTACGGCGTGACCAGCGTCATACAGCTGGTCGGCCTGGGTGGAGTCGTACGGAAGGGTGTAGTACACCCACAAGCCCTTACCCTGTGCCCTGATGCGGAAACTGAGTTCCCAGCTCCGGAACTGCTCGCCGGCCTGAAGCGGCGGGGGCGGGGTCTCAAAGTCCTTTGGCCTGTGGCCGGCACCCACAGTGGGGCCAAGGACTGAATTCACTGTCTGCCGCTGGCGCTGAGTCTACTACTGCGTTAAGTAATGCGTGGTAGCAGACACAATGGGGCTGGCGTGCCCAGGGGGAAGGAAAGGTGGTAGGACACTGGTGTGAGTTTGTGATGCCAACGGCTACAGTGCTGCAAGTTGCTGCGTCAGTGCGGCAAGCTATTGCTGAATGGCGGCCAAGGGGTCAGAGGCGCCGGCGATGAAGCCTGTAGACTGTTGTTGCTGCTGCTGCTGCTGCAACTATTGCTACTGCTCCAACTGCTGCTGCAGCTGCTGCAAGAAAGGGGGCCAGGGGGTCCCCCCAATGGAGGAGGACCCCTCCCCACTAGGGCTGTTAGCCATGGTGGGTTTTGGTGCTCCTTTTTTTGTGCTGCTGATGTCAGCAATGACGTAGCCTAGGATGACTGACGTCAGTAGCTGCTGCTGCGTTTCTTGTAGGATGGCTAGGATAGAGTATCTGCCCTTGTTTTTCTTTTTTTTGTTGATGACGTCAACAATGATGTCAACAGTGACGTCAGCTGACGACTGCTGACTTCAGCAACGGTTGGTGCTAAGGCCGTTGTTGTGTCAGCTATAGGGCAGCTGATGCTACTGTTGCAGTCGCTGCTATTGTCGTTGCTGTTGCTGCTGCTACTGGTCTGTTATTACAGCAACTGTTACTGCTATTGTTGAGCTGTTGTGTGCTGCTGCTGCTGCTGTGGTTGCTACAGCGGCTATGGCAATGGTTGCAGCCGCTACAAGGCCGCTCGTGGGGTGGGGGGTTTTGTTCTCCCCTCCCCCTTTTTTTTAATCCTTTTCGTTGGTCACAACGAGCTCGCTGCTCGCTGTGAGCAGCGAGCTCGCTGCTTGCTACTGGCAGTTCGCTGCTCGCTCCAAGCAGCAAGTTTACTGCTTGCAGCTTGCTACTCGTGGCGAGTAGCGGGCTGCGAGCAACTGCAGCTGCTGCTGGCAATTGCTGCAACGGTTGCTGCTAGCTGCTACTGCTGTTGGCTACTGCTCGCTACTGTTGCTGATGTAGCCGGCTGCTGCTGTTGCGGCCTGCTACTGATGCTACTCGCTGCTGCAACTGCCGCTCACTACCATTGTTGCTGCTGCTGGCTGCTACTGCTGCTGACTACTGATGACGATGGCTGCTGCTACTACGGGCTGTTGCTGTTGCTGCCGGCTGCTACTGCTGGCCGCTACGGCCACTGCTCGTTGCTGTTCCAAGCTGCTACTGCTATTACGTGTTGATGTTGCTGCTTGCTGCTACAGCCAGTCACTACACCTGGGTGACGTTGCCGCGTGCAGCGTCGCCGACAGATTTTTGACGCATCCTGTCGCTCACCTCGCATCACGCATGTGAGAAATAGCTAGGAAGCTTCCTAGCCTTGCTGCTGCTGACGTGGCAACACTGTCCAGTCAGCTAACGCAGTAGCAAGTAGGCAGGTGCAAGAAACAGCAAGGATCAGGCTAGGGAGACGCGCAAAGTCTCATAAGCTTCAATAGCTTAGTAAATGCAGAGAGGAATGACAACTGACAGGTCCAGGGCATAAATACCTGCCGCGGCGCACGGCGGGTGTCGCACGCGGCAGTCCAAGAGCTGTCCTAAAACCGGCCCAAAACCACTGTTTTGGCCGTAACTCTGCGCACACATGTCAGAATCCTATGCCGTCTGAACCCAGACGTGCAGAATCAAAAGACGCACGCAACGACTGGTCACATGCATGCATCCATCGACTGACAGCGAGTATATAATGCAAAAACATGCAAATGGGCCTCATGCCCAGTCCGCCGAAAGGCGCCTGCAAGACGTAGAAGGCACAGCAAAGAGTCCCGGTGACATCTGGGGCTCTGGAACAGTGGTCGGTCAGCTCCAGACGGGTAGTCCGCCGCCTGTCGTCGCGCCGGTGTCACCAGGGCCGCCTGCCTCAGGGATCTGCACGAGTATGGACACGGCCGAGTGGTCACAGTAAACTGTACAGGAACGGCACAAAGCACAACA
>SZWC01002375.1:213772-227010 GCA_023375785.1 Penium margaritaceum
TGTTTCTGACCGGACAGGAGTTCGGTTGTCTACCTTCTTTTTATGCCGTTTCCTGATTTCTCATTTTTTCTTTCTGACCCCCCCCCCCATTATGGCCACTTTATACCTATTCGTGTAGTCACACAAGATGTTCCCAGGCTTATTGCAAGTCTACCACAGCCATTGATCATGTTGATCAATGACGCCAATGTCCATCAAAGTCGAGATCTTATCAAGTAGGAATTCTCTGCACCATAATATAAATTGTGGACTTGGGGTTGCAAGCTGTTGGATTCCTACATCTGAGCCTCATTGTCAGCCTTATTGATGCAACTTGCTACTGGGTTCATTTGTGAAAGGTCGTCTTTGATGAGGATATGGAGATTGATCACCAAATGTTGTATTTGAGGCCATTGTTGTAGAAGAAACAGAGTTCTTTGAAGGGATGGTCACCACTGGTGATGATTTTGTAGAAACTCCCTGCGTAATCTTCCATGTTGGACGGAGGTATTGAAGTCTCTACCATGAATCAACCTTCTTGTTCATTTTTCCAAAGCATACAAGTACAGTACATAAGAAGTCCATCCAATTCTCCGATGGAGTGGTGGATTCTTGTCACATTGGGTCAATTGGCTTGAGAGGTAGAACACGTGTGGTTGACAATGTGAGAACGATTGCGTGAGAAGTTGATCTAGCTCCGCCAATGTCCTGCCGCCGATGGATGGTCTTTAGATTAGATCTCCTTTTTAAAGGCGTGCCAGATAAAAATGAGGCCAGGGGTTTAATTTTCTTGTTATTGTTGTTGACCCTAGCAGTGGTCAAGTACACGTCCAAAATCATCCGCTACCTTGTGATCCTCAATCCATTAGAGTTTGCATGATGAAATGACTTAGGTAATGTTAATTGAGATATGCTAAAGAATTGTATGAGGTTTTTGCCTTGTATTTTATGTGCCGGTTGTCCCTCCAGTGCCATTGCGCTCTGATACTAAGTACTACTCTTAGCGGAACGTGGATGGTTCACATGGATGAGGTGTGGGGCAAAAGAAAATATGAGGAATTGGGGCAATCAGATTATTTGTATTTAGTATTAAGTGTAAATTGACGACAAGTATCAAACAAGTTCAGCGCACGTATACAATGGCGAGAACAATAATGGGACATATGTTCGGTCTTGGATGCTCAAGCTGAGCTAGGTGTGCAACATGGTGTCATGTGTGGTCATTTCAAGAAACTCCGCATGGAATTTGAGGGTTTTTCAAGAAACTTGATGCTCCATTTCATGCAAGCCTAGCACCATAAAAATTTATTGAGCAAACTGTTCAGAAACTATAATTCAATTCATGATACTTCTGTTGACATTTCTGGAAAGTGGTTGAAAGTGTCCGAATGTTCGGAAGCAAAACACCGGAGGTCGGGACAGTTGGCCAAATTTCCTCGGCCAGAAGACATAAAAATCTTAAGGTCAACGCACAATGGGACATGAGTATAAGGACTGAAATACCCTCGCAAAGTTTAGGGACTTGTGTACGTCTGGGAATTAACAAGTAATCATAACTATTTTAGAACATGTTCGGTGTAACTGAGAGGGGAAAGGGGGCTGGTTTTTTATGGTTTTTCTGAATTCTATCAAAACCTTCTTTTGAATGTCGGGTTTGTGAGGTTGTGAAATTTTTATGTCAAGCGGAGCGTATGTAGGAACAGGTATAAAATGTGAAGTAAAAGGCAATTGAAGAGATTGACGTAATTTCAGTATTCGATATTTTAAAATAATTGAACTTTGTTGAAAAGTGTCAAATGATTAAGGTGCATATGTATAGATGCAAGATTAAGAACGAGGTAAACTTGAGATCTTAGGCGCTTCATACGAGCGGCGCGCAGTGCTATGTCATGATTGGCTGCTTTGAGAATCTCTGTCGAGAATTGGGATGGAGGGTTGGATAATGTTGATTTGTTTCAATAAAAACATAGCACTATGAAGGAGCTCATGGACCATTATCAAAATGTCGATATTTTCCACACTTGTTATGTCGACCTTTCTAGAAGGAGCTTGAAGTGATCCAAAACTTGAAACGAAACTTTAGACGTCGGGACAATGGGGCAATATGCCCGCAGTCGATTGGCATAACAACCCATAAGCGGCAAAAGACGGTGCCAACTAGGTCAGTCCACCTCAAAGCAGCAAAGGACGACGACGACGACGATGATGATGATGATGATGATGATGATGATGATGATGATGATGATGATGATGATGATGACGATGATGATGATTATTCCAAAACTTGAAACGAAACTTTAGACGTCGGGACAATGGGGCAATATGCCCGTAGTCGATTGGCATAACAACCCATAAGTCGTCGCGTAGTGGGACACATTATGATGAAAAAGATGTCCACACGTAGAGCTTAAGGATTTCTGTGCATCTAGGAGAATATGTCTCTCCCCTTTTAGCCACAATGTAGCAACCACCACCACGACAAAAGACGGTGCCAACTAGGTCAGTCCACCTCAAAGCAGCAAAGGTTGGAGAAGTCAAAGGGCACATGCCTCCATGAAGGTGCAGATGGACACATCTGGTTAGCTAGCCATGCTATAGTATGTCAACCATGCTCTATCCTAAAAGAACACAGAACTGCACGCAAAACATTGAAGCCAACAATGGAATGCGTTGAGCCTACGCTGCTATAGCCCTGTGCTACAACAATCTACTGTCCGCGCCCACTAAGAGACGATGTCTCCGGGCCAGACACATGACCACCGACCATCACACAAGGCCCAACATTACTGCCCCAACCCTTCCATAGTCTCCCACACCAGGGTACTCAAACGTTGTCCCCATCTGATTGCCAATACCAGTCAATACGTTTGCACCTTTCCCTCCTTTGCCTAGTACGTTGCTCAACCTGGCTATGATGCCAAACGGCGGTGGGAATCCACTCTCGTGACATCTAATGCCAAAAACTTCTCAAGATCTTTATCCATCACAACCAATTCCGACCTGACCCCCTCTTCCTCGTCCAGCAACTTCAACTCCCCTCCTAGCTCCACGTCAACCCTCTAAGAGTGCTCTTTACAAGTGTCCGCGATCTCATCCCTGATGGGCTGCTGGACCAGGATGATTTTCCCTCCCAAGCGACAACATGTCATCCAGGCCCGATCAAGCCCTTTAAGATGTGGCCAGCACGTCTCTAAGTAACGGAGTGGAAGCCCCAACCACAGCTGCAAATGGAGGTAGAAATGCGCTGCCGAGAGATGGACACAATTCTCTACCAAAGTAGGGATTGTTTTTGACAAAAATATCAATGCCCCGAATGCCGGCATCCCATCAAAGACGGTCTTTCCTCCCATGTCGAAACATTCCCATGACTTTTGAAATAGATAACTCAATACATTATCTCACTCTTTCTGTCCTTTGGTAAAATTTTCCTCATTCTAGGCACATTTCATGGTGCTCGAAGAGGATATGGGTTTGAAGATAGCAGTCCCATAAGTTGGTCCACGAGCTCCACGGAGTTCATACAAAATAAATGTTTTGTTGGGGACGAATATAGTCATGCTTTGTTGTGTTCTTTTTTTTGGGCTGGAATATTCAATCACATTCATTTTCTCACAATTTTTCTTGACAAAAAAACAGCTACCACATATGGAAAATTAGATGGTTGTATGGGCCAGTATGCAGGATCGGCTCTTGGTTGACTTTAACGAGCTCATCTAGTAAGTGCCCTTGGCAATTGGTTGGCTTTCTTGCTCAATATTGACCCAGTGACCTTCTTTGGAGGGATCACATCCCATGTGTGCCCTTGAATCTTGGTTGGCTTGCTGGTTCATGCTAGATACAATGTTACTCTTTAAACAAAGCTCACTATGCATTTTTTCATAAATACTCCCGTGAACTCCTCAAAAGGTGTACAAATTTCTTAGGTAAATTGGCAGAGATCAATGCTAACAAGAACGACGACGACGACGACGACGACGACGATGATGATGATGATGATGATGATGATGATGATGATGATGATGATGGTGGTGATGGTGATGATGATGACGATGATGATGATGATGATGATGATGATGATGATGATGATGATGATGATGATGACGACGACGACGATGAAGATGATGATGATGATAATGATGATGATGATGATGATGATGATGTGCTAGCTACTCCTATTTTGCACGCTTTTCATATAATCATGCAGAATGACCATGCATGTGCTCTTTACAAAAGTGGCTTCACCACATTCACTGACATCAGCTTCGTTTGTGGTTTCTTTATGATTGCTTTGTTGTAACATCCTTCTCTTGTTGTTGTTCATCTGTGCAGTGAACTGCTTCAAATTCTATCACCAAGTGATGCATTAGCTGACTAGTTTCAAGTTTTGTCTTGCACAATCAATGTTGAAGTGGATAATTGTAGTAGTCCAACCAACATGCATGTTTTGTTAGTAAAAAAACTGTTTCTTGAGGATAACTATGTGCTGGCTTGTTGGGAACACTTTCTATCTTTTCACATCCCATAGAAATTTGATGTGCATTCAAATGGGTTTGCAGAGTCAGAGAATGTGCAACTTTTTGCCAACCCTTTCTCCTTCAATCATCGATGATTTGGGATTCAAATTCATGTTTTGAACCACGTGTTGGCTGGTACAATGATGAGACACATCTCCATCAAAGTTCTTCGTCAATGTACTTTGAATCATGTGGAAATTGGTTGTTCTTGCAATATTATCACCAATTATCTACTCTCATTCTCCTCATCCATTGGTTTGTGTGTAGTACCCTCGTCTCGGTGTTATGAGTTGTTGAAGTGGCCTGTCATTTGTCACAGGGGTTTTTGTCCAAGAAAGAGATTCGCCTTCATGTTTTGTCGACAAAAATTTTGCCTTGGTGCTAGAGATGGAAAAGAACCTTTGAAACACAACCCATATAATTGCGAGTATAGTCGAGCCATGGGTATTGATGTTGGATGGCATCTACTATCATGAGCGTTGAAGCATCCACTGACTGGAATCTTCTACCTACACAATAGGATTTTTTTTTACCTGCAAACGGTTACATTCTTAATTTCAATTGAGAACAACATAATGTACTTACAACCAAAAAACCTCCTTCAGAGTAAGTTCCAAGGAATAATGTTGATGTTTTCGATCATGACCTTAGGTTCTCCTAAATCTTGCGTTTGATGCGATCATGACAATAAGTGTCACCACGGAGTCTTCAAGTGCTAGCCTAGCAAGCAACGGCAAGGGTTTCATACTTACTAAAGTTGTGGGATATGCATTTTAAGAAGTTGGCAGAGTAGGAAAAATGACACTATGATTTGCACAACCTTCCATGCTATAGCAGATTGGACAGAATCCTTCGCCAACTAGGCCAAAACCGCAGTGCTTGAGGGTGTCCAATTCACAAACCATCCCGCCCAACCGCCCACAGGCTAGGGACCCCCGCTCGAGCCACGTGGCGTCGGCTATGCACAACACTCCCCCCGCTCAGAGTGAGCCGCCCTCGGCATCCGCACATTGGACACAAACATCGGCGCTCTGATACCGATGTAGCAGATTGAATGTAATCCTTGGCCAACTAGGCCAAAGCCGTGGTGCTTGAGGATCTCTCACCCTCAACCCATCCCGTCCAACCTCCCACAGGCTTGGTACCCTTGCTTGAGCCACGTGGTGTAGTTCACGCGTTACAAATGCGTTCTGACTTTTTGCAACATGGCCTTTATGCATCACCTAAGGGTGTTCCTCCGTCACTAGAGTTTCTGTAGGTAACAATTTCTATCGCAAGTTACGTTTACCCCAATGTGTTGTCATCGCCAAGCAAAAGCGAAGCATTGGGAAATCGAGATGCGATGAAAACTTGTTCAAGGTTCTTGTGGTGGGTGAAGGCATTGTTCTAGAACCGCTATCGTATGGTACCAAGTGTTTCGTGGTCTAAAGCAATAGTCGATCTCACTCAGTAAGTAAGGTGAGAGCCAGGGTTAGGGAGGTTGGGACACCCTTGAACAATGAAATGGATGATAGCTGTAATTAAATAACGACTATTAGAATGTCTGGTAGTGACACCCATACATAGTAACCACTCCGGAGCCGGTCGATCTGTGAGGCACTTGATGAGTGCAACACATGGAAGGCCATGATGTCACTAAATATGTTTCCCTTCATACTGGTCGTGAGGCACAGAAGAATGCCAACAGTATGGCGAAGGAGAAATATTTGAGCAATAATGCTTCTCTTTTCCCCACAATTGGTGAGTGAATGACGGATGAACTAGAGTATTTGCTTCCAGTTTTGTCTTATATAATTAGGCGATGCTTGAAATCATGATACGGGTATGCTGATGATGTGATGACTTAGAACATGAGATATTGTATGCGGATACATCCAATGATTATGGAAAATTCATTGAAATATTCATACAATCCCTCTTATGATGGATAGCAAGTTTTAAAGCAACTTAATTTTGTGACATCGTACTACCCCTTGATTCACATACAACTGAATGAAACAAATAATGACACCGGGCAGAAATTGCTCGTCTAATATAATAACGATAGAGAAATTGGGCCTGATTTTTTTTTAGACAAGACCAACTTTGACAATCAGCTATTCTGGTTGAATATTACCATTGATTTGCGGGCATTTGACTGAATGAGTGGAGCAGCACTTGGATTTTCCCATTCATATTCCATATGAAGCCTTTTATCAAAATTTTCAGAACTTTAACCGGTTTTTATGAGAGAAAAAGAAGCAAAATCCTTCCTGAAATTCACGTAAACTGTGGATGTAGTACGGTATGCTACGATTAGATCCACATCACTTGAAAAGGAAAAATAATTCATGATTTAGCTCCATAATATAAATATAAAGTCCATTTTTTCAGAAAATATCCCATCTTTTCTCAACGTATTCCTTAGTCTCCTTTTCGGGTTGCCTGGTTCAATCCACTAGCTTGTTTCTAGTATGATGCAAGTTTCTGACTCAGTCACTAACGACCTGGGCCCAAAAGCAAAATTCTCGTACGAGAATTTCTCTAACCAAGCACGTCCTCACAAATCAACTCAAACAATTCAGCCATCATGAAGCTGAAAGAAAACGGAAAACCCTCCAACACCTTGAACATCAACTTACCTCCATTCAACACGCCTACTCGTCCCACCCCACCCCAACGCTTCATGCTCGCCTCCACACGCTCCAGCAACAGTTACACAGATACTATGCATCGCGTCTCCTCTCACATAAGGAAAAAGCAATCCTCAAGTGGAATCAGCAAGGCAACCGAGCCTCATCTCTCCTTACCCGCAAAACCTCCCCTCCCAAACCTTCCTCCCACATCGTAGCACTACGCGACACGGATGGCTCCCTCCACACAACTCCTAAGGATCTCTCCCGCATCGTGCAAAACTTCTTCCGGCGCATCTACTCTCAACCGGCTGAAGTCAATACCTTTGACACCATTTTACNAGGCTACAAGCTTTGCGTCGTCGATCACCACCCTCATCCATAAGGGTGGAGATCCATACGATATCGCAACATACAGACCCATCTCCCTCCTAACTGTTGAATATAAGATCCTAGCCAAACTTCTTGCCTCACGCCTTGCCAAAGCTTTACCTTATATCATCCATGAAGATCAGACTGGTTTTGTCCCTAAAAGAAACATCCAACACGCACTAACCCAACTCCACGACCTTCACCATTGGGCTACTCGAACCTCGTCACCACTCTACTTTCTGGCTGCGGACTTTGAAAAAGCATACGACTCCCTCAACCGCGACTACCTCTACGCAGCCCTGCACCATCTAGGCCTTCCCCCAGCCCTCATCCAATGGACAAAGCTCTTACACCACCACACTCCAACTCGATTTCTCATTAATGGTCATCTCACAGATGAAATTCCCCTCCTCTCCGGTGTACGACAAGGTTGTCCGCTAGCTCCCTTACTCTTCATCTGTGCTATGGAACCCATTGCAGACCTCTTTCGTCACAACCTACGTGGGATCCAAATCGCCCCACACCTTAGGAAATCCTTCATTGGCTATGCCGATGACACCACATTAATACTATCCTCTACAGAAGAAATCCACGTCGCGTCACGATGTCTCAGGACAGTAGCACGCTACACTGGACTTCGGGTCAATTACCGAAAAACTCACCTGATCCCCATTGGAGCACACACTCCACAACCGCAACACTCGCCCTTCACACTTCCCTCGAACCCAACACGAATTCTAGGACACATGTTCTCCACACACCTTAGCCCGGAGGAAACATGGAATCCTATTGTTCGCCGATTGGAGGCATCGACACTCCTCTGGAAGAAGTTTAGAGCCCCCATACAGACCAAAGTCATCGCAATAAATGCCTACCTTAACTCCAAATTCCTCTATTATAGCCACATCTGTCCCCCACCTCAACAACAACTTCAACAGATTAATTCTCTCCTCCTTCAGTTCCTATCGTCAAACAATGAGCACCTAGGTCTAGGNNNATCCTTGATGAAATTAGAGACTCTCTTCCACTTTCTTGGAGAAGAGTCATCTCTGACGGCCCCTCCCTCTCATCTGCTCACAGACATACCCAATACTTCACCATACAAGATCTCACAGGCCTCCCTATTCAGATTGCATTTCACCTCCCGCAACCTTCCGTCGACTCAGCGTTACCCATGGCAGTGGATCCCGTTTCCCTTTCACTCAGTCCTCACCCCTGGGCACGCACCTCTCACATACGAGGGAAATCACTTACCCCTCTAATCGTGTCAGACAATACGTCCATGCTTGGCCTTCCTGCACGACCTGACATTCCTGCGTACCGCTTCCCCTCAACCCTTCCCACCTTAACAAAGATATATCATCGGCTCCTTGCGAGGCACAACTTTTGCCCATCCTATGAGGACAACTGGAAAGAGAAATTCCCTAATGAACACCTTCACTGGCGATCACTCCGCGCTAAACATAATTTCCTCCCACTGGATCTTAGGGCAAAAGATGTACAGACAAAAATCCTCTTTCGCTCCATTCCTGTCGCAAGACGCACCCGTTTCTCCCGAAATGGATCCCATACGTGCCCGTATTGCTCGGAAGAAGAAACAATTGAACACTGCTTCCTCTTGTGTCCTCGTCTTCAACCGCTGGCGTCGCGACTACGCACCATTTTCACCTCCCTCTTTCCTGACACCACCCCTTCCACCCTGGAATTACTCATTGGACCCCTAAAACCCAAATTATTTAGTTCGGCTTGGTCAATCCTTCGTGCCACACTCTTCCAACTTATTTGGCGAGAGCGATGGGCAGACCCGCGCTCTTCCCCTGTGGATAAGATCATTGCTCTATTTCCAACCGCCTTCCAACAACACATTTGGTTAGTTTCAACCCTGCTCCTTCGACAAAACTCCAGACGGGCTAAGGCCAAGCTGAAAACCATCGAGGATGACTTTGCTGCCGCACTTTACACTAACTACCTCCCCTTCAACAAAGACTGTCATCTATTCTTAAGCTCCCGTTTCACCCTCTGGTGGAAGCACCCCGGCATTTACGAGCACTCTAATATAGTGTCTTGGGGGGCCGGGTTCAACCCCCGGGCTTCTTTGGTGCTGAGGTAGCCCCCCCGCCTCAGTCGGTTACGACCAGAGGAAAAAAAAATAAAAAAAATTCTCGTACGCGATGTTCATGTTTCTCAGCACATGGCCTCGCGTTTTGTTTCTTGCGGAATCTCCTTTTCCCAGATGCTGATGCCGATGCTTGCGTCATTTTGCGGCCTGCGCCATGACGACGACGCACTTTCTCCCGCAACTTGGGAGCGTCGCCAGAGCGGAGCCGCCTGTATCCAAATTGGCTGTCACGATCTGCGTTACGCAAGTGTTAATGGGCTCCGAACCGGAATCGTTGAAATCTATTGATCAGTTTTTCGCGCTAAAAGAGGTTAGTTAAACCAATCATCGATAAGCTGGTTTTGCGCGGCAGAGCTTATCGATGATTGGTCAGCCATTTCAACAATTTCCAGTTAGCCGCCATTTCCTGTGCCAAAGCCTGCCAGCGCAGGACAACGTGTAATCTTCTCACGACACGCGGGCAGCGTCGAGACTGGGGCACCGTTGACACAATATGTGACGTCGACATGGGGTTGGCTTCGCGAGGGCTGCGATGCTGGAGCAAAGTTGGTCATGCCAAAGTTGGTCATGCCGAAGTAACACTACGCGTTCAGGAATGTGAAGAAGACGGCGGTGAGCCTCATCGGCCCTCGGTGTCGGTTAAAACGCTTTAGTGGGGACCCGAGTTACGTAGTTAGAAAATGGTTGCAGAACCTCCAAAAACCAACTTCTAAAACTATGCTATCGATAAATTTCAACAAAAACTGTGCCGCGGAGGCATAGATATATTTATCGATGGAAGAAATCACGGTAAATCGATTCGCAAAAATCGCTAGAAAAATGGCACAATTGCAATTTTTCGAGAGGATCTTGCTTGCGCTCGTCGCATCGCAGACCTATTTTCCCCTCCCTCAAGGATAGTTAAAAACTATTCCTGTTTGGGCCCTTGAGTAAGTTCGCTTTTGAGTAAACCTTTACGTTCATTTTTGCTTTCAATGTGCTTTCCAGTTCACATTTTTGTCTTAATCGATATGGAGAGAATACGGTGCATGCCTCATTCTTTGGATCTATTTTTTTTGTCACAGGTACGAACCTGTTCCCGCTTAGCAGTCGCGATCTGGCTCGGTGGAAAAAGTTCTTACCGCTTTTCCCCCTTTTTTGGGGCCTGGGTCTGGCGACTAGTCGCACAAAATTTTGAGATAAACTGCACAGCTTGTCAGATTCTCGAAATTTCAACTCGTTTTTTTGTAAACTTTCCGCTTGTCTATCGGTGGCTAAGATTTTTCGAATCAGACAATGATTTGGAATAATTTTGTAGTTTTATGAAGGATGAGCTAGCTGGGCTTCGGCTCCAACAGCGCTGGGCGCCGTCAGGTTTGTTGTTGAGGGCATGCACTAAAATTCCCGGGCCTTACTTTCGTGAGACCAGGGCCAACGGTGCGAAGAAGACTTGTGTTAAAGAACGTCGATGTTGGCCCAGAACAGTGCGGCAAGACACCGCACAAAAGCGGGGAAAACAATATACAACAACAGCAGCGACAAAAACCAGAAAAGCGGGAAACTAGCTCGGAGCTATGACAACAAAAGAAACGAGTGAAGGAGAACGAGGCCGCAATCTCAGCAGACGAAAGGTAGAGAACAGAAGGCCAACCGCTGGACTCTGCAGTTGCCCCTGCCGCTGCAGCGATCACCAGACTGCGTGCGCGCGTGTGACACGGGACGCCGACCTTCCTCTCGCGCGCTCGCCGTGCACACCTGCGGGACACCTGCTTCTGCTGCGGCCAACATGGCCGCGGCCAGCTGCTACCTCCGTTCCGCCGTCCCAGCCTCTGCATCGCTGCGAGCCGCTGGCCTGCCGCTGGCGCACTCTGGCGCGACCCGCCTACTTCCAAGCAAGCTGCTGTCTGAAGGGCGACAGCAGAAGGCCGCAGCAGCGGCGCTGCCGCATTCAGCGCGATCTATTGGTTCCCGCTTCTCGCCTGACGAGAGGCCTCTCTCGTCGTCCTTTGCCTCCTCGAAATGCTCCTGCGTGTGCCGTGCCTGCGCCTCTCTCCTCCCGGGTTCATCTCCCTCCGCCCCCTCGTCCCCGCCCTCCGCTTTCCTCTCCTCCTCCAGGGTTGCCTCCTCGCCTTCTGCGCAGAGGCGACCGTGTGTAGGCTCCAGTTTCCTCAGGCGGGAGTGGCATGCTGCTGCATGGGTACAGAGTCGCAGCGCATTCGCACACACTCTCTCTGGCTCAGGAACGGGCAGAGGCACAAGCACTAGGGTTGGCGTCCCGTTGGGTCCCAGAGCGCATGCGTCGTCGGCAGCAGGTACGCTTCGTCCCCTGTTGTGGGTGTGCATGTGGGAGAAGAGTGCGAGTGCATGGGGGAGAAGAGTGCGAGTGCATGTGGGAGAAGAGTGCGAGTGCATGTGGGAGAAGAGTGCGAGTGCATGTGGGAGAAGAGTGCGAGTGCATGTGGGAGAAGAGTGCGAGTGCATGTGGGAGAAGAGTGCGAGTGCATGTGGAAGGTGCTTGCAATCCGACTCAAGCAGCTACCTGCAGCCGATTCTTACACCATGTTGTGTGCTTGAGAGAGAATGGACCGAGCTNGCACACACTCTCTCTGGCCCAGGAACGGGCAGAGGCACAAGCACTAGGGTTGGCGTCCCGTTAGGTCCCAGAGCGCATGCGTCGTCGGCAGCAGGTACGTGTCGTCCCCCTGTTGTCGGTGTGCATGGGGGAGAAGAGTGCGAGTGCATGTGGGAGAAGAGTGCGAGTGCATGTGGGAGAAGAGTGCGAGTGCATGTGGGAGAAGAGTGCGAGTGCATGTGGAAGGTGCTTGCAATCCGACTCAAGCAGCTACCTGCAGCCGATTCTTACACCATGTTGTGTGCTTGAGAGAGAATGGACCGAGCTTTGTAGGGAAAAGGTTGAGCGAAGGGTTACCATAGCTTGCTGCCATGGTTCCGGGAGGCTCCATTGTAGCTTGTGGAGACGTGTGTTATGCATGAGTAGCGCCATGCTGCAGTCGCATGCATGGGTGGTGCCATGCTGCAGTCTCATGCATGGGTAGTGCCATGCTGTAGTCTCATGCATGGGTAGTGCCATGCTACAGTCGCATGCATGGGTAGCGCCATGCTGCTGTCGTATGCGTGGGTGGTGCCATGCTGTAGTCGCATGCATGGGAGTCTTCAGGAGGAGCAATAAGGGAAGGAAGAGCTGACTGAGAGCAACACCTGCCACCTCTCTCTTCCTGTGAGCTTACAAACATACCCTGCTATTAAAGGAGTTATAGCCATACCCTGCTATTAAAGGAGTTATAGCCATACCCTGCTATTGAAGGAGTTACAGACATACCCTGCTATTGAAGGAGTTACGAACATACCCTGCTATTGAAGGAGCTCCAGCCATACCCTGCTATTAGAGGAGTTACAGACATACAGGCAGGGAGCAGCATACTGCCCACTACTGGTGGACTGTCCATGGTCCACCGAGCCATGGTCCATGAAGCCCTTCACGGGGTCTCAAGGCCTATGGCCAAGACAAGGCCTAACATACCATGGACGCACGCCAACTGGCCACACAGCATGAATGCCATGCCGCTGCGCAACTGGGCGGTGTGTGTGTGTGTGTGTGTGTGTGTGTGTGTGTGTGTGTGTGTGTGTGTGTGTGTGTGTGTG
>SZWC01002376.1:12393-27949 GCA_023375785.1 Penium margaritaceum
CATGCCCACTGTTCCTGCTTGCTCTCACTCATCTTCCGCTGCGCCCTCCAGCCCATCATAGCTGGTCATCCCAAGCCCGGCCACGCTCAATGCGTGCCGGTCGACGCGTTGTGCTTTGGTCAAGCAATCCGCAAGCATGTTGTGCGTGCTGCAATGCTGCAGCACCACCTCTCCCTTTTAAACCATGTCCCGTGCGTAATGGTAGCGCACGTCAATATGCTTCGTCCTCCTGTGCTGCGTCGGGTTGTTGGTCAGCGAGATTGTACCGGTGTTGTCCTCTTGCACCACCGTTGGCTCCTGTTGCGGAACGCCCAGCTCCTCCAGCAACCTGCGGAGCCACACCGCCTCCTTGACCGCCTCGGCCAGCGCGGTGTACTCAGCTTCCACCGTGGAGGTGGCAACGCAGTCTTGCTTTCTGCTGCACCACGAGACCGCTGCACCAGCGAGAAAGAACACGTAGCTGGATTCAAGGGTGTAACCGAGTCCAGACTCGCGAGTCTTGTCTCAGACTCGGATTCGCGAGAAGCGGCCTCCTGGCAGACTCGGTCTCGCTAGTCTTTTCAAAAGTCTCACAAGTCCAGGACTCGCGAGACCATGTGGGTTGGACTCATGAGAATTTTCCATATATAATACAAAAAACAAGTGAAATATTAGGCTATCAAGTCAAAACAAGCAAGTCTTAAGGCCCTCACCTTATATTTTTCATGATGTTTTATCCCAACTCTTCAAACTTCTCGTTATGTCATGCTCAAATGCTTTCCATCTCTGAAGCAAAATGTTCCACGAATCCGAGACAAGACTGGGTCCTGGATTCGGTCTCGCGAGTCTTTATAAAGACTCGGTCTCACGAGTCTTTCTCACAAGTCCAAAAAGGCTGGTTTCACCCTTAGCCAGATGTGGACTTCCGTTTGTCCACATCGCCAGCGTAGTCTGCTTCCGTGTAGTAGACCAGACGCAAGGGGTCCGCCCGCCCCTTGCCGTCGAACCTCAAGCGCGCATGCCGCGTTGCCTGTAGGTAGCGGAGGATGCGCTTGACCGCCTGCCAGTGTACAGGCCCTGGATCGGCCACGTACCTGCTCACTTGGCGTAGGCCACGTCTGGTCAAGTCGGCACCATGGCGTACATGAGGCTGCCCACCGCCGATTGGTATGGCACCCCTGCCATATCCTCCCGCTTTTCTTTTGTTTCCGGCGCCATTGCCGTACTTAGTTCACAGGTCGTGGAGACTGGACTGCCAACTGGTTTGCAGTCCTCCATGTCGTACCGTTTCAGCACCTCAGCCACGTATTTGGCCTGTCCCAGCTCAAGCGTGCGCGCCCTCCGCTTCCGCGTAATGCTCACCCCAAGGTAGTACTCCAGCTCCCCCATGTCGGACATCTGGAATCTGCTGCCCAGCTGCTCTTTCAACTGCTGTAGGCTCAGCAAATCCGTCAAGCACACAACCAGGTCATCCACGTAGAGTGCAACGATCTGATGGAGCTGATTGTTGCGCCGCACGTACACGCTGTGATCCGCCTCACAGCGCTTGAAGCCGAGTTATGCCATGAAGCTGTCCATCTGTAAGTACCAGCATCAGGGTGATTGTTTTAGCCCATACAAGGACTTCCGCAGCTTGCACACCTTGCCCTCCGGCGCCTCCAACCCCTTTGGCACCTCCATGTAGATCTCTTTGTCTATGATGCCGTTGAGGAAGGCCGTCTTTGCGTCCATTTGGTGGAGCTCCATGTCCTTCGCGGCCGCCACCACAAAGATCGTCCGGATGCTTGTGAACTTGGCGACGGGAGCAAACGTCTCATCGTAGTGGTCCCCCTAACGCTGTGCGTAACCCTTTGCCACCAGTCGCGCCTTGTATTTGTCAACCAAACCCTCCTTTGTGAACTTGGTCTTAAAGACCCACTTTGAGCCGGTGACCTTGGCATCTTTCGGCCTGTCAACCAGCTCTCACGTATCATTTTCCGTGATGGACGCCAGCTCCGATTTGATGGCTGCGCTCCATTGTTCCCATTCAGGCCGTGCAAGCACCTCTTGCGTGGTAGACGGCTCCGTTGATGCAGGGAGCATGTACCGCGTCATGCCAATCCATCGACCGGTGCTTGCGTCAAAGCGCTTCCCCACTCTTCGCTGCCTCCCGCTGCGGCGCGGTAGTTTTGGTAGCGCATCGTCACTCTGCTGCAATCCCTCCGACTCAGCACGCGCCGCTGAATCATCGACCGGATGGCTCCCCGAGGATCTCTCTTGTTATGGCAAAACATCGCCCGAACGACCGGCACGTCCGGTGGCTTTTCCACCGATGCCCGATGCACACTCTGCCGGGAGTGCGCGCCTCGGCACCCTAGGTGCCTCATCCGCCGGATCCTTCCGGTGGATGTCATAATCAGCTTGATCATCATCACAGTCCTCCGCGTCGGCTGCCACCGCTGGTACACCTTCGCGCTCTGATGCCGCATCCTCAACTTTGGCGTCCGCCGGCTCCTTCTCGTAGTCAAGGAGCTGGGACCACTCCCTCATCTTTGGGGAGTCCAGCACGTCCGCGTCGTTGCTGCTGATGTAACTCTGTTGCTCATCGATCTCGACGTCTCGGCTGCGGATTACCTCCTCTTTGCGCATGTCGTAGAGCTGGTACGCCTTATGCGCGCTCTCATAGCCAAGGAAGAGATACAAATTTGCCCGCGGCTCCAGCTTGCTGTCACGCCTTTGCGCAGCCTGCACCACCGCGTGCGCCTTACACCCGAACACTTTAAGGTGTGCCACACTTGGCTTGCGCCCGCTCCAAACCTCCTGCGGCATCTTCCGGCCGCTCCTCCCCTTCAGCACCGCTGTAGGAGTGAGGTTGATGGTGTAGCTTGCCGTACGCACAGCTTCCGCCCAGAAGCTTCGCGGCAATTCTGGATCCACCAACATGGTCCGTACCATGTTCAGCAGCATCTGGTTTGCCCACTCCGCCATGCCATTTGACTGAGGCGAATACGGTGTAGTTTGTTGCCATTTTATGCCTTGCTGCTTCATCCACCCACTACAGCCCACGTACTCTCCGCCGTTGTCGCTGCGTAACGCTCTGACCTTCCGGTCAGTCTGCCTCTCAACCACGGCGACATACTCCTTCAGCCTGTCCAGGACCTCGCCTTTCCGCTTCATGAAGAGTTTTCTGTTGTAGTCATCAATGAAGGTGACGAAGTAACGCGCGTCGCTCTTTGACGCCGTCTTGAATGGTCCGCACACGTCGCTGTGCACGACCTCCAGCAGGTCCGAGGTGCGATTCACGTTATCGTTGAACGGTTTGCATCGTACCTTGCCCAAGATGCAAGGCTCGCACTTTTTGTGCAGTGCTGCATCTGTCGCCTCTTCCGCACCGTCGATGACGAGGCCGCGTACCAGCTCGCGCTTCGCCATCTCCTTCAGGACTGTGAGTGAGGAATGCCCCAGTCGTCGGTGCCAGAGCTCCAGATCAGATGCCCCTCCTTTAGCCAGATTGACGGTGCGTTCCTGCAAGTCTGCTGAATCTGTCGCCGCGGGGACCACATTGGTTTCCACGATGTAGAGGCCTCCCTCGCGCTTAGCCTCCAGCACGGGCTCACCGCCACCGTCATTCCGCACGACTGCCCCTCTTCTCCTGAAGAGCACCTCGTACCCCTTGTTAGTCAGGCGGCTAACACTTAGAATGTCAGCCAAGCCGGGTACGTCCTGCACGTCCTTGATGACGCGCTGCACCCGCTTTCCGCCAACCACCACCTCCACGTCCACATCTCCTTGGCCAGCCGCCGGCTCGACCTTGTCGTTCGTGACCACCATGGATTTGCCGGACTTGGTGTAGTTGATGAACCCAACCTTCTCGACCTGGGTATGCTCCTCTCCGGATTCAAGGCATCGCCGGTTGGCCTTCTTGAGGTAGTGGTTTTGAGTGCCGTTGAGAAGCGTCTTCTTGCCTTTGGCGTCCTTGCCGCCGGTCTTTGCCTTCTCGGTGCACTCACGGGCCCAATGGCCCTCCTTGCCGCAGTTACGACACGCACCCTTCTTGGCGCCCTTCTTGCCCCCGCCCTGTCCGCCACCTCCCTTGGCCCGGATTCCGCCACCACGCGTTTTGGTGACGAGGGCCGATGAGGACGACGAGGACTCCCCGCAGCTCCGTCGCTGTGCCTCGTTGCGCATGTACTCTGCGACCACACCATAGGTGAGATTTTCCTCTGCCCATCCTCCCAAGACTTTAATGAGAGGGCTCCAACTGTAAGGATGGGCCACAAGGAGGGCTATCGCCTGCAGCTGCGTGTCAATCTTCCACCCACGTTGTTGCATTGTGAGGCAAGCGACTCGATCTGCTGCATGGCGGTGATGACATCATCTCCCTCCTCGATTCTCACTGCCAGGAGTTGCTTCATTGCGAAGATTTTGTTCGCCAGTGACTTGGATTGATGGATGGCACAGAGTTTTTGCCAAGCTTCGGCTGCCAGCTTGCAGCCTTCGAAGTAGCCCCACTGTGACTCGGCCGCCCCGGATACAAGCAGCATGAGCGCCTCCGTGTTCTTCTATGCGAAGGCCTCCTTCTGCGCTTCTGTCGCCGTCACTTTGTTGAGGACTTCCGTTCCCTTCATGAACTCCAGCAGCCCCTTATGCGCGAGGTGCAGCTCGAAGTGCCACCTCCATAGCCCGTAGCCAGGGCCGCCTGCATACTTCAAGGTGGGCTGCGTCTCCTTCTACGCCATTTGCGCAATTTCAACTCTGGGACCTCAGAGCTTGACGGCGATGTCGTCCCTGACCACAGTCCCGTCCGCCGCGAAAGCCGTGAGCGATGTGCACACCGGTCAGGGCTGTGGGCCCATAACCCTTTGTCGGAAAACGGTCCCCGGATGGAGGCAGTTCCAACGTGGCTCAACAGGTCCATTGTGCTCACCGCTATGATTTGTGCGGGTGGTTCTGAATCTAAGTATGAGCTTTCTGGTCGCCTCACGCTATGTTTCTAGGAGTTGAAGACATTTGTGAGACAGTCACTTCCGCGAAGGGAATAACGCGATTTTGCATTAGTTTTTGAACATGGACACAAACACACTAGTCAGAAACACACTGGTCAGAAAGACAGTGGTCGGAAACACAGTGGTCCGAAACACACTTGTCAGAAACACAGTGGTAAGAAACACAGTGGTCAGAAACACAGTGGTCAGAAACACACTGGGCAGAAACACACTGATCAGAAACACAGTGGTCAGAAACACACTGGTCAGAAACACACTGTCAGAAACACCATGGTCAGTAACATAGTGGTCAGAAACACACTGGTTAGAAACACACTCGTCAGAAACACAATGGTCAGAAACACAGTGGTCAGAAACACAGTGGTCAGAAACACGCTGGTCAGAAACATACTGGTCATAAACACAGTGCTCAGAAACACAGAGGTCAGAAACACAGTGGTCAGAAACACAGTGGTCAGACACACGGTGATCATAAACATAGTGGTCAGAAGCACACTGGTCAGAGGCACACTGGTCAGGAACACAGCGGTCAGAAACAAAGTGGTCAAGAAAAACAGTGGTCACAAACACAGTGGTCAGTAACACAGTGGTCAGAAACACACTGGTCAGAAACACACCGGTCAGAAACACACTGGTCAGAAACACACTGGTCAGAATAATAGTGGTCAGAAACACAGTTGTCAGAATTACGGTGTCCAGAAACACAGTGGTCAGAAACACAGTGGTCAGAAACACAGTGGTCAGAAACACAGTGGACAAAAACACACTGGTCAGAAACACAGTGGTCAGAAACACACTGGTCAGAAACAAAGTGGTCCCAAACACAGTGGTCAGAAACACACTGGTCAGAGGAACACTGGTCATAAACACAGCGGTCAGAAACACAGTGGTAAAAAACACAGTGGTCAGAAACACAATGGTCAAAAACACAGTGGTCAGAAACACAGTGGTCAGAAAGACAGCGGTCATAAACATAGTGGTCAGGAACACACAGGTCACAAACACTGTGGTCAGAAACACAGTGGTCAGAAACACAGTGGTCAGAAACACAGTGGTCAGAAACAGAGCGGTCAGAAACACAGTGGTCAGAAACACACTGGTCAGAAACACACTGGTCAGAAACAGAGTGGTCAGAAACACAATGGTCAGAAACACTGCGGTCAGAAACACACTGGTCAGAAACACACTGGTCAGAAAGACAGTGGTCAGAAACACACTGGTCGGAGGCACGCTGTTCCGAAACACAGTTGTCAGAAACTCACTGGTCAGAAACACACTGGTCAGAAACACAGTGGTCAGAAACACACTGGTTAGAAACACACTGGTCAGAAACACAGTGGTCGGAAACACAATGGTCAGAAACACAGTGGTCAGAAACACACCGGTCAGAGACGCAGTGGTCAGAAAGACAGTCGTTAGAAACCCAGTGGTCAGAAACATAGTGGTCAGAAACACTCTGGTCAGAAACACGGTGGTCAGAAACACGGTGGTCAGAAACACAGTGGTCAGAAACACACTGGTCAGAAACGTAGTGCTCGGAAATACAATGGTCAAGCACACAGTGGTCAGAAACACAGTGGTCAGAAACACACTGGTCAGAAACACACTGGTCAGAAAGACAGTGGTCGGAAACACAGTGGTCCGAAACACACTGGTCAGAAACACAGTGGTAAGAAACACAGTGGTCAGAAACACAGTGGTTAGAAACACATTGGTCAGAAACACAATGGTCAGAAACACAGTGGTCAAAAACACAGTGGACAGAAACACGCTGATCAGAAACACACTGGTCAGAAACACAGTGGTCAGAAACACAGAGGTCAGAAACACAGTGGTCAGAAACAAAATGGTCAGAAACACAGTGATCAGAAGCACAGTGGTCGGAAGCACACTGGTCAGAGGCCCACTGGTCAGAAACACAGTGGTTAGAAACAAAGTGGTCAGAAAGACAGTGGTCACAAACACAGTGGTCAGAAACACAGTGGTCAGAAACACACTGGTCAGAAGCACAGATGTCAGAAACACACTGGTCAGAACCACACTGGTCAGAAATACAGTGGTCAGAAACACAGTGGTCAGAAACACAGTGGTTCCAAACACAGAGGTCAGAAACACACTGGTCAGAGGCACACTGAACATTAACGCAGTGGTCAGAAACACAGTGGTAAAAAACACAGTGGTCAGAAACACAATGGTCAGAAACACAGTGGTCAGAAACACAATGGTCAGAAACACAGTGGTCACAAACACAGAGGTCATAAAGTCACTGGTCAGGAACACAGTGGTCAGAAACATAGTGGTCTGAAACACAGTGGTCAGAAACATAGTGGTCAGAAACAGACTGGTCAGAAACACAGTGGTCAGAAACACAGTGGTCCGAAACACAGCGGTCAGAAACACACTGGTCAGAGAGACAGTGGTCAGAAACACACTGGTCAGAAAGACAGTGGTCAGAAACACACTGGTCGGAGGCACGCTGGTCAGAAACACAGTGGTCAGAAACAAAGTGGTCAGAAACATAGTAGTCAGAAACACAGTGGTCAGAAACACAGTGGTCAGAAACATTGTGGTCAGAAACACACTGGTCAGACACACAGTGGTCAGAAACACAGTGGTCAGAAACACACTGGTCAGGAACACACTGGTCAGAAACACAGTGGTCAGAAACACACTGGTCAGAAACACACTGGTCAGAAACACAGTAGTCAGAAACACAGTGGTCAGAAACACACCGGTCAGGAACACACTGGTCAGAAACACAGTGATCAGAAACATAGTGGTCAGAAACACACTGGTCAGAAACACAGTGGTCAGAAACACACTGGTCAGAAACACACTGGTCAGAAACACAGTAGTCAGAAACACAGTGGTCAGAAACACACCGGTCAGGAACACACTGGTCAGAAACACAGTGATCAGAAACATAGTGGTCCGAAGCACACTGGTCAGAGGCACACTGATCAGGAACACATTGGTCACAAACAAAGTGGTCAGAAAGACAGTGGTCACAAACACAGTGGTCAGAAACACAGTGGTCAGAAACACAGTGGTTAGAAACACAGTGTACAGAAACACAGTGTTCAGAAACACAGTGGTCAGAAACACACCGGTCAGAAAGACAGTGGTCGGAAACACAGTGGTGCAAAACACACTGGTCAGAAACACAGTGGTAAGAAGCACAGTGGTCAGAAACACAGTGGTTATAAACACACTGGTCAGAAACACAGTGGTCAGAAACACACTGGTCAGAAACACACTGTCACAAACACAATGGTCAGAAACAGAGTGGTCAGAAACACACTGGTTAGAAACACACTGGTGAGAAACACAATGGTCAGAAACACAGTGGTCAGAAACACAGTGGGCAGAAACACGCTGGTCAGAAACACACTGGTCAGAAACACAGTGGTCAGAAACACAGAGGTCAGAAACACAGTGGTCAGAAACACAGTGGTCAGAAACACAGTGATCAGAAACATAGTGGTCGGACGCACACTGGTCAGAGGCACACCGGTCAGGAACAAAGTGGTTAGAAACGAAGTGGTCAGAAAAACAGTGGTCACAAACATAGTGGTGAAAAACACAGTGGTCAGAAACTCACTGGTCAAAAACACACAGGTCAGAAACACACTGGTCAGAACCACATTGGTCAGAAACACAGTGGTCAGAAACACAGTGGTCAGAAACATAGTGCTCCCAAACACAGTGGTCAGAAACACACTGGTCAGGGGCACATTGGTCATAAACACAGTGGTCAGAAACACAGTGGTAAAAAACACAGTGGTCAGAAACACAGTGGTCAGAAACACAGTGGTCAGAAACACATTGGTCAGAAACACAGTGGTCACAAACAGAGCGGTCATAAACACATTGGTCAGAAACACAGTGGTCAGAAACACCCTGGTCAGAAACACAGTGGTCAGAAACACAATGGTAAAAAACACACGGGTCAGAAACACAATGGTCAGAAACACACTGGTCATAAACATAGTGGTCAGAAAGACAGTGGTCAGAACACCCAGTGGTCAGAAACACACTGGTCAGAAACACACTGGTCAGAAAGACACTGGTCGGAAACACACTGGTCAGAAACACTGTGGTCGGTAACACACTTGTCATTAACACTGTGGTCAGGAACACACTAGTCAGAAACACACTGGTCAGAAACACACCGTTCAGAAACACAGTGGTCAGAAACACAGTGGTGAGAAACCCACTGGTCAGAAACACAGTAGTCAGAAACACACTGGTGAGAAACACAGTGGTCAGAAACACAGTGGTCAGAAACACAGTTGTCATAAACACACTGGTCAGAAACACACTGGTCAGAAACAAAGTGCTCAGAAACACACTGGTATGGGATTCAGTGGTCATAAACACAGTGGTCAGAAAACCACTGGTCAGAAACACACTGGTCAGAAACACAGCGGTGAGAAACACACTGATCAGACACATAGTGGTCAGAAACACAATGGTCAGAAACACACTGGTCGGAAACACAGTGGTCAGAAACACAGTAGTCAGAAACACAGTGGTCAGAAACATAGTGGTCAGAAACACAGTGGTCAGAAACACACTGGTCAGAAACACAGTGGTCAGATACACACTTGTCAGAAACACAGTGGTCAGAAACACAGTGGTCGGAAACACACTGGTCAGAAGCTATGTGGCCAGAAGCACACTGGTCAAAAACACAGTGGTCAGAAACACAGTGGTCAGAAACACACTGGTCAGAAATACAATGGTCAGAAACACACTGGTCAGAAACAC
This sequence comes from Penium margaritaceum, assembly GCA_023375785.1. Lineage (NCBI taxonomy): Eukaryota > Viridiplantae > Streptophyta > Zygnematophyceae > Desmidiales > Peniaceae > Penium > Penium margaritaceum. The sequence continues at coordinate 22,128 of SZWC01002376.1, forward strand.
ACTGGTCCGAAACACAGTGGTCAGATACACACTTGTCAGAAACACACTGGTCAGAAACACACTGGTCCGAAACACAGTGGTCAGATACACACTTGTCAGAAACACACTGGTCAGAAACACACTGGTCCGAAACACAGTGGTCAGATACACACTTGTCAGAAACACACTGGTCAGAAACACACTGGTCCGAAACACAGTGGTCAGATACACACTTGTCAGAAACACACTGGTCAGAAACACACTGGTCCGAAACACAGTGGTCAGATACACACTTGTCAGAAACACACTGGTCAGAAACACACTGGTCCGAAACACAGTGGTCAGATACACACTTGTCAGAAACACACTGGTCAGAAACACACTGGTCCGAAACACAGTGGTCAGATACACACTTGTCAGAAACACACTGGTCAGAAACACACTGGTCCGAAACACAGTGGTCAGATACACACTTGTCAGAAACACACTGGTCAGAAACACACTGGTCCGAAACACAGTGGTCAGATACACACTTGTCAGAAACACACTGGTCAGAAACACACTGGTCCGAAACACAGTGGTCAGATACACACTTGTCAGAAACACACTGGTCAGAAACACACTGGTCCGAAACACAGTGGTCAGATACACACTTGTCAGAAACACACTGGTCAGAAACACACTGGTCCGAAACACAGTGGTCAGATACACACTTGTCAGAAACACACTGGTCAGAAACACACTGGTCCGAAACACAGTGGTCAGATACACACTTGTCAGAAACACACTGGTCAGAAACACACTGGTCCGAAACACAGTGGTCAGATACACACTTGTCAGAAACACACTGGTCAGAAACACACTGGTCCGAAACACAGTGGTCAGATACACACTTGTCAGAAACACACTGGTCAGAAACACACTGGTCCGAAACACAGTGGTCAGATACACACTTGTCAGAAACACACTGGTCAGAAACACACTGGTCCGAAACACAGTGGTCAGATACACACTTGTCAGAAACACACTGGTCAGAAACACACTGGTCCGAAACACAGTGGTCAGATACACACTTGTCAGAAACACACTGGTCAGAAACACACTGGTCCGAAACACAGTGGTCAGATACACACTTGTCAGAAACACACTGGTCAGAAACACACTGGTCCGAAACACAGTGGTCAGATACACACTTGTCAGAAACACACTGGTCAGAAACACACTGGTCCGAAACACAGTGGTCAGATACACACTTGTCAGAAACACACTGGTCAGAAACACACTGGTCCGAAACACAGTGGTCAGATACACACTTGTCAGAAACACACTGGTCAGAAACACACTGGTCCGAAACACAGTGGTCAGATACACACTTGTCAGAAACACACTGGTCAGAAACACACTGGTCCGAAACACAGTGGTCAGATACACACTTGTCAGAAACACACTGGTCAGAAACACACTGGTCCGAAACACAGTGGTCAGATACACACTTGTCAGAAACACACTGGTCAGAAACACACTGGTCCGAAACACAGTGGTCAGATACACACTTGTCAGAAACACACTGGTCAGAAACACACTGGTCCGAAACACAGTGGTCAGATACACACTTGTCAGAAACACACTGGTCAGAAACACACTGGTCCGAAACACAGTGGTCAGATACACACTTGTCAGAAACACACTGGTCAGAAACACACTGGTCCGAAACACAGTGGTCAGATACACACTTGTCAGAAACACACTGGTCAGAAACACACTGGTCCGAAACACAGTGGTCAGATACACACTTGTCAGAAACACACTGGTCAGAAACACACTGGTCCGAAACACAGTGGTCAGATACACACTTGTCAGAAACACACTGGTCAGAAACACACTGGTCCGAAACACAGTGGTCAGATACACACTTGTCAGAAACACACTGGTCAGAAACACACTGGTCCGAAACACAGTGGTCAGATACACACTTGTCAGAAACACACTGGTCAGAAACACACTGGTCCGAAACACAGTGGTCAGATACACACTTGTCAGAAACACACTGGTCAGAAACACACTGGTCCGAAACACAGTGGTCAGATACACACTTGTCAGAAACACACTGGTCAGAAACACACTGGTCCGAAACACAGTGGTCAGATACACACTTGTCAGAAACACACTGGTCAGAAACACACTGGTCCGAAACACAGTGGTCAGATACACACTTGTCAGAAACACACTGGTCAGAAACACACTGGTCCGAAACACAGTGGTCAGATACACACTTGTCAGAAACACACTGGTCAGAAACACACTGGTCCGAAACACAGTGGTCAGATACACACTTGTCAGAAACACACTGGTCAGAAACACACTGGTCCGAAACACAGTGGTCAGATACACACTTGTCAGAAACACACTGGTCAGAAACACACTGGTCCGAAACACAGTGGTCAGATACACACTTGTCAGAAACACACTGGTCAGAAACACACTGGTCCGAAACACAGTGGTCAGATACACACTTGTCAGAAACACACTGGTCAGAAACACACTGGTCCGAAACACAGTGGTCAGATACACACTTGTCAGAAACACACTGGTCAGAAACACACTGGTCCGAAACACAGTGGTCAGATACACACTTGTCAGAAACACACTGGTCAGAAACACACTGGTCCGAAACACAGTGGTCAGATACACACTTGTCAGAAACACACTGGTCAGAAACACACTGGTCCGAAACACAGTGGTCAGATACACACTTGTCAGAAACACACTGGTCAGAAACACACTGGTCCGAAACACAGTGGTCAGATACACACTTGTCAGAAACACACTGGTCAGAAACACACTGGTCCGAAACACAGTGGTCAGATACACACTTGTCAGAAACACACTGGTCAGAAACACACTGGTCCGAAACACAGTGGTCAGATACACACTTGTCAGAAACACACTGGTCAGAAACACACTGGTCCGAAACACAGTGGTCAGATACACACTTGTCAGAAACACACTGGTCAGAAACACACTGGTCCGAAACACAGTGGTCAGATACACACTTGTCAGAAACACACTGGTCAGAAACACACTGGTCCGAAACACAGTGGTCAGATACACACTTGTCAGAAACACACTGGTCAGAAACACACTGGTCCGAAACACAGTGGTCAGATACACACTTGTCAGAAACACACTGGTCAGAAACACACTGGTCCGAAACACAGTGGTCAGATACACACTTGTCAGAAACACACTGGTCAGAAACACACTGGTCCGAAACACAGTGGTCAGATACACACTTGTCAGAAACACACTGGTCAGAAACACACTGGTCCGAAACACAGTGGTCAGATACACACTTGTCAGAAACACACTGGTCAGAAACACACTGGTCCGAAACACAGTGGTCAGATACACACTTGTCAGAAACACACTGGTCAGAAACACACTGGTCCGAAACACAGTGGTCAGATACACACTTGTCAGAAACACACTGGTCAGAAACACACTGGTCCGAAACACAGTGGTCAGATACACACTTGTCAGAAACACACTGGTCAGAAACACACTGGTCCGAAACACAGTGGTCAGATACACACTTGTCAGAAACACACTGGTCAGAAACACACTGGTCCGAAACACAGTGGTCAGATACACACTTGTCAGAAACACACTGGTCAGAAACACACTGGTCCGAAACACAGTGGTCAGATACACACTTGTCAGAAACACACTGGTCAGAAACACACTGGTCCGAAACACAGTGGTCAGATACACACTTGTCAGAAACACACTGGTCAGAAACACACTGGTCCGAAACACAGTGGTCAGATACACACTTGTCAGAAACACACTGGTCAGAAACACACTGGTCCGAAACACAGTGGTCAGATACACACTTGTCAGAAACACACTGGTCAGAAACACACTGGTCCGAAACACAGTGGTCAGATACACACTTGTCAGAAACACACTGGTCAGAAACACACTGGTCCGAAACACAGTGGTCAGATACACACTTGTCAGAAACACACTGGTCAGAAACACACTGGTCCGAAACACAGTGGTCAGATACACACTTGTCAGAAACACACTGGTCAGAAACACACTGGTCCGAAACACAGTGGTCAGATACACACTTGTCAGAAACACACTGGTCAGAAACACACTGGTCCGAAACACAGTGGTCAGATACACACTTGTCAGAAACACACTGGTCAGAAACACACTGGTCCGAAACACAGTGGTCAGATACACACTTGTCAGAAACACACTGGTCAGAAACACACTGGTCCGAAACACAGTGGTCAGATACACACTTGTCAGAAACACACTGGTCAGAAACACACTGGTCCGAAACACAGTGGTCAGATACACACTTGTCAGAAACACACTGGTCAGAAACACACTGGTCCGAAACACAGTGGTCAGATACACACTTGTCAGAAACACACTGGTCAGAAACACACTGGTCCGAAACACAGTGGTCAGATACACACTTGTCAGAAACACACTGGTCAGAAACACACTGGTCCGAAACACAGTGGTCAGATACACACTTGTCAGAAACACACTGGTCAGAAACACACTGGTCCGAAACACAGTGGTCAGATACACACTTGTCAGAAACACACTGGTCAGAAACACACTGGTCCGAAACACAGTGGTCAGATACACACTTGTCAGAAACACACTGGTCAGAAACACACTGGTCCGAAACACAGTGGTCAGATACACACTTGTCAGAAACACACTGGTCAGAAACACACTGGTCCGAAACACAGTGGTCAGATACACACTTGTCAGAAACACACTGGTCAGAAACACACTGGTCCGAAACACAGTGGTCAGATACACACTTGTCAGAAACACACTGGTCAGAAACACACTGGTCAGAATAGCAGTGGTCAGAAACACAGTGGTCAGAAACACAGTGGTCAGAAACACAGTGGTCAGAAACACAGTGGTCAGAAACACAGTGGTCATAAACACACCGGTCAGAAACACAGTGGTCAGAAACACAATTGTTAGAAACCCACTGGTCAGAAACACAGTTGTCAGAAACACACTGGTCAGAAACACAGTGGTCAGAAACACGGTGGTCAGAAACACAGTGGTCAGAAACACACTGGTCAGAAACACAGTGCTCGGAAAAACAATGGTCAAAAACACAGTGGTCAGAAACACTGTGGTCAGAAACACACTGGTCAGAAACACACTGGTCAGAAAGACAGTGGTCGGAAACACAGTGGTCCGGAACGCACTGGTCAGCAACACAGTGGTAAGAAAAACAGTGGTCAGAAACACAGTGGTCAGAAACACAGTGGTTAGAAACACACTGGTCAGAAACACAGTGGTCAGAAACACACTGGTCAGAAACACAGTGGTCAGATACACACTGGTCAGAAACACAATGGTCAGAAACACAGTGGTCGGAAACACACTGGTCAGAAGCTATGTGGCCAGAAGCACACTGGTCAAAAACACAGTGGTCAGAAACACAGTGGTCAGAAACACACTGGTCACAAACACAGTGGTCAGAAACACAGTGGTGAGAAACACAGTGGTAAGAAACACAGTGGTCAGAAACACAGTGGTCAGAAACACACTGGTCAAAAACACACCGTTCAGAAACTCACTGGTCAGAAACACCGTGGTCAGAAACATAGTGGTTAGAAACATAGTGGTCAGAAACACACCGGTCAGAAACACAATGGTCAGAAACAAAATGGTCAGAAACACAGTGGTCAGAAACACATTGGTCAGAAACACAGTGGTCAGAAACACAGTGGTCAGATACACAGTGGTCAGAAACACAGTGGTCAGAAACACACTGGTCAGAAACACAC
>SZWC01002376.1:40813-55440 GCA_023375785.1 Penium margaritaceum
AAACACAGTGGTCAGAAACACAGTGGTGAGAAACACAGTGGTAAGAAACACAGTGGTCAGAAACACAGTGGTCAGAAACACAGTGGTCAGAAACACAGTGGTCAGAAACACATTGGTCAGAAACATTGTGGTCAGAAACACAGTGGTCAGAAACACACTGGTCAGAAACACACTGGTCAGAAACACAGGGCAGAAACACACTGGTTAGGAACACACTGGTCAGAAAGACAGTGGTCGGAAACACGATGGTCATAAACACAGTGGTCCGAAACACACCGGTCAGACACACAGTGGTCAGAAACACAGTCGTTAGAAACCCACTGGTCAGAAACACACTGGTCAGAAACACAGTGGTCAGAAACACAGAGGTCAGAAACACAGTGGTCAGAAACACATTGGTCAGAAACACAGCGGTCATAAACACAGTGGTCAGGAACACAGTGGTCAGAAACACAGTGGTCGGAAACACAGTGGTCAGGAACACTGTGGTAAGAAACACAGTGGTCAGAAACAGAGCGGTCAGAAACACAGTGGTCAGAAACACACTGGTCAGAAACACACTGGTCAGAAACACAGTGGTCAGAAACACAATGGTCAGAAACACAGCGGTCAGAAACACACTGGTCAGAAACACACTGGTCAGAAAGACAGTGGTCGGAAACACACTGGTCGGAGGCACGCTGTTCAGAAACACAGTGGTCAGAAACGAAGTGGTCCGAAACACAATTGCCAGAAACACAGTGGTTAGAAACACAGTGGTCAGAAACATTGTGGTCAGAAACACAGTGGTCAGAAATATTGTGGTCAGAAACACAGTGGTCAGAAACACACTGGTCAGAAACACACTGGTCAGAAATACAGTGGTCAGAAACACACTGGTTAGGAACACACTGGTCAGAAAGACAGTGGTCGGAAACACAATGGTCAGAAGCACAGTGGTCAGAAACACACCGGTCAGAAACACAGTGGTCCAAAACACAGTCGTTAGAAACCCACTGGTCAGAAACACAGTGGTCAAAAACACGGTGGTCAGAAACACAGTGGTCAGAAACACACTGGTCAGAAACACGGTGCTCGGAAATGCAATTGTCAAAAACACAGTGGTCAGAAACACCCTGGTCAGAAACACACTGGTCAGAAAGACAGTGGTCGGAAACACAGTGGTCAGAAACAGTGGTCAGCAACACAGTGGTAAGAAACACAGTGGTCAGAAACACAGTGGTCAGAAACACAGTGGTCCGAAACACAATGGTCAGCAACACAGTGGTAAGAAACACAGTGGTCAGAAACACAGTGGTCAGAAACACAGTGGTCAGAAACACACTGGTTAGAAACACACTGGTCAGAAACACAGTGGTCAGAAACACAGTGGGCAGAAACACGCTCATCAGAAACACACTGGTCAGAAACACAGTGGTCAGAAACACAGAGGTCAGAATTACAGTGGTCAGAAACACAGTGGTCAGAAACGCAGTGATCAGAAACACAGTGGTCGGAAGCACACTGGTCAGAGGCACACTGGTCAGAAATACAGTGGTTAGAAACAAAGTGGTAAGAAAAACAGTGGTCACAAACACAGTGGTGAGGAACACAGTGGTCAGAAACACACTGGTCAAAAACACACGGGTCAGAAACACACTGGTCAGAACCACACTGGTCAGAAACACAGTGGTTAGAAACACAGTGGTCAGAAACACAGTGGTCCCAAATAAGTGGTCCGAAACACACTGGTCAGAGGCACGCTTGTCATAAACACAGTGGTCAGAAACACAGTGGTAAAAAACACAGTGGTCAGAAACACAGTGGTCAGAAACACAGTGGTCAGAAACACAGTGGTCAGAAACACAGTGGTCAGAAACACAGCGGTCATAAACACACTGGTCAGAAACACGGTGGTCAGAAACACGGTCGTTAGAGTCACACTGGTAAAAAACACAGTTGTCCGAACCACAGTGGTCAGAAACACAGTCGTTAGAAACCCACTGGTCAGAAACACAGTGGTCGGAAATACACTGGTCAGAAACACGGTGGTCAGAAACACGGTCGTTAGAGTCACACTGGTAAAAAACACAGTTGTCCGAACCACAGTGGTCAGAAACACAGTCGTTAGAAACCCACTGGTCAGAAACACAGTGGTCGGAAATACACTGGTCAGAAACACGGTGGTCAGAAACACGGTCGTTAGAGTCACACTGGTAAAAAACACAGTTGTCCGAACCACAGTGGTCAGAAACACAGTCGTTAGAAACCCACTGGTCAGAAACACAGTGGTCGGAAATACACTGGTCAGAAACACGGTGGTCAGAAACACGGTCGTTAGAGTCACACTGGTAAAAAACACAGTTGTCCGAACCACAGTGGTCAGAAACACAGTCGTTAGAAACCCACTGGTCAGAAACACAGTGGTCGGAAATACACTGGTCAGAAACACGGTGGTCAGAAACACGGTCGTTAGAGTCACACTGGTAAAAAACACAGTTGTCCGAACCACAGTGGTCAGAAACACAGTCGTTAGAAACCCACTGGTCAGAAACACAGTGGTCGGAAATACACTGGTCAGAAACACGGTGGTCAGAAACACGGTCGTTAGAGTCACACTGGTAAAAAACACAGTTGTCCGAACCACAGTGGTCAGAAACACAGTCGTTAGAAACCCACTGGTCAGAAACACAGTGGTCGGAAATACACTGGTCAGAAACACGGTGGTCAGAAACACGGTCGTTAGAGTCACACTGGTAAAAAACACAGTTGTCCGAACCACAGTGGTCAGAAACACAGTCGTTAGAAACCCACTGGTCAGAAACACAGTGGTCGGAAATACACTGGTCAGAAACACGGTGGTCAGAAACACGGTCGTTAGAGTCACACTGGTAAAAAACACAGTTGTCCGAACCACAGTGGTCAGAAACACAGTCGTTAGAAACCCACTGGTCAGAAACACAGTGGTCGGAAATACACTGGTCAGAAACACGGTGGTCAGAAACACGGTCGTTAGAGTCACACTGGTAAAAAACACAGTTGTCCGAACCACAGTGGTCAGAAACACAGTCGTTAGAAACCCACTGGTCAGAAACACAGTGGTCGGAAATACACTGGTCAGAAACACGGTGGTCAGAAACACGGTCGTTAGAGTCACACTGGTAAAAAACACAGTTGTCCGAACCACAGTGGTCAGAAACACAGTCGTTAGAAACCCACTGGTCAGAAACACAGTGGTCGGAAATACACTGGTCAGAAACACGGTGGTCAGAAACACGGTCGTTAGAGTCACACTGGTAAAAAACACAGTTGTCCGAACCACAGTGGTCAGAAACACAGTCGTTAGAAACCCACTGGTCAGAAACACAGTGGTCGGAAATACACTGGTCAGAAACACGGTGGTCAGAAACACGGTCGTTAGAGTCACACTGGTAAAAAACACAGTTGTCCGAACCACAGTGGTCAGAAACACAGTCGTTAGAAACCCACTGGTCAGAAACACAGTGGTCGGAAATACACTGGTCAGAAACACGGTGGTCAGAAACACGGTCGTTAGAGTCACACTGGTAAAAAACACAGTTGTCCGAACCACAGTGGTCAGAAACACAGTCGTTAGAAACCCACTGGTCAGAAACACAGTGGTCGGAAATACACTGGTCAGAAACACGGTGGTCAGAAACACGGTCGTTAGAGTCACACTGGTAAAAAACACAGTTGTCCGAACCACAGTGGTCAGAAACACAGTCGTTAGAAACCCACTGGTCAGAAACACAGTGGTCGGAAATACACTGGTCAGAAACACGGTGGTCAGAAACACGGTCGTTAGAGTCACACTGGTAAAAAACACAGTTGTCCGAACCACAGTGGTCAGAAACACAGTCGTTAGAAACCCACTGGTCAGAAACACAGTGGTCGGAAATACACTGGTCAGAAACACGGTGGTCAGAAACACGGTCGTTAGAGTCACACTGGTAAAAAACACAGTTGTCCGAACCACAGTGGTCAGAAACACAGTCGTTAGAAACCCACTGGTCAGAAACACAGTGGTCGGAAATACACTGGTCAGAAACACGGTGGTCAGAAACACGGTCGTTAGAGTCACACTGGTAAAAAACACAGTTGTCCGAACCACAGTGGTCAGAAACACAGTCGTTAGAAACCCACTGGTCAGAAACACAGTGGTCGGAAATACACTGGTCAGAAACACGGTGGTCAGAAACACGGTCGTTAGAGTCACACTGGTAAAAAACACAGTTGTCCGAACCACAGTGGTCAGAAACACAGTCGTTAGAAACCCACTGGTCAGAAACACAGTGGTCGGAAATACACTGGTCAGAAACACGGTGGTCAGAAACACGGTCGTTAGAGTCACACTGGTAAAAAACACAGTTGTCCGAACCACAGTGGTCAGAAACACAGTCGTTAGAAACCCACTGGTCAGAAACACAGTGGTCGGAAATACACTGGTCAGAAACACGGTGGTCAGAAACACGGTCGTTAGAGTCACACTGGTAAAAAACACAGTTGTCCGAACCACAGTGGTCAGAAACACAGTCGTTAGAAACCCACTGGTCAGAAACACAGTGGTCGGAAATACACTGGTCAGAAACACGGTGGTCAGAAACACGGTCGTTAGAGTCACACTGGTAAAAAACACAGTTGTCCGAACCACAGTGGTCAGAAACACAGTCGTTAGAAACCCACTGGTCAGAAACACAGTGGTCGGAAATACACTGGTCAGAAACACGGTGGTCAGAAACACGGTCGTTAGAGTCACACTGGTAAAAAACACAGTTGTCCGAACCACAGTGGTCAGAAACACAGTCGTTAGAAACCCACTGGTCAGAAACACAGTGGTCGGAAATACACTGGTCAGAAACACGGTGGTCAGAAACACGGTCGTTAGAGTCACACTGGTAAAAAACACAGTTGTCCGAACCACAGTGGTCAGAAACACAGTCGTTAGAAACCCACTGGTCAGAAACACAGTGGTCGGAAATACACTGGTCAGAAACACGGTGGTCAGAAACACAGTGGTCAAAAACACACTGGTCAGGAACACAGTGGTCAGAAACGCAGTGGTCAGAAACACAGTGGTCTGAAACACAGTGGTCAGAAACCTGTGGTAAGAAACAGAGTGGTCAGAAACACAGTGGTCAGAAACACAGTGGTCAGAAACACACTGATCAGAAACACAGTGATGAGAAACACGGTGGTCAGAAACACAGCTGTCAGAAACAAACTGGTCAAGAACACAGTGGTCAGAAACACAGTGGTCAGAAACACAGTGGTCCGAAACACAGTGGTCCGAGACACAGTGGTCAGAAACAGAGTGGTCAGAAACAAAGTGGTCAGAAACACAGTGATCAGAAACACACTGATCAGAAACACTGTGGTCAGACACACAGTGTACAGAAACACAGTGGTGTGAAACACAGTGGTCAGGAACACAGTGGTCAGAACCAAAGTGGTAACAAACACAGTTGTCAGAAACACAGTGGTCAGAAACACAGTGGTGAGCAACACTGGTCATAAACACACTGGTCATAAACACGGTGGTCAGAAACACAGTGGTCAGAAACACAGTGGTCAGAAACACAGTGGTCAGAAACACAGTGGTCAGAAACACACTGGTCAGAAACAAAGTGGTCAGAAACACAATGGTGATAAACACAGTGGTCAGAAACACATTGGTCAGGGACACACTGGTCAGAAACACAGTGGTCAGAAACACCGTGGTAAGAAACACAGTGGTCAGAAACACAGTGGTCACAGACACACGGGTCATAAACACGGTGGTCAGGAACACACTGGTCCGAAACACAGTGGTCAAAAACACAGTGGTCAGAAACACACTGGTCAGAAACACAATGGTCAGAAACACACTGGCAATAAACATAGTGGTCAAAAGACAGTGGTCAGAACACACAGTGGTCAGAAACACACTGGTCAGAAACACACTGGTCAGAAAGACACTGGTCAGAAACACACTGGTCAGAAACACAGTGGTTGGTAACACAGTTGTCAGAAACACAGTGGTCAGAAACACAGTAGTCAGAAACACAGTGGTTAGAAATACAGGGGTCAGAAACACACTGGTCAGAAACACAGTGGTCAGAAACACCGTGGTCAGAAACACGGTGGTCAGAAACACATTGGTCAGAAACACAGTGGTCAGAAACACAGTGGTCATAAACAATGTGGTCAGAAATAAACTGATCAGAAACACAGTGGCCAGAAACACAGTGGTCATAAACACAGTGGTCAGAAACACAGTGGTCAGAAACGCATTGGTCAGAACCATAGTGGTCAGAAACACAGTGGTCAGAAACACGGTGGTCAGAAGCGCATTGGTCAGAAACACAGTGGTCAGAAACACAGTGATCAGAAACACACTAGTCAGAAACACACTGGTCAGAAACACAGTGGTCGGATACACAGTGGTCAGAAACACAGTGGTCAGAAACACAGTGGTCAGAAACACACAGGTCAGAAAAACACTGGTCACAAAAACACCGGTCAGAAACATACCGGCCAGAAACACATTGGTCAGAAACACAGTGGTCAGAAACACAGTGGTCAGAAACACACTGGTCAGAAACACACTGATCAGAAACACCCTGGTCAGAAACACTTTGATTGGAAACACAGTGGTCAGAGGCCAGGGGTCAGAAACACAGCGGTCAGAAACACATTGGTCAGAAACACACCGGTCAGAAACACACTGGTCAGAAACACACTGGTCAGAAACACAGTGGTGAAAAACACAATGGTCAGAAACACACTGGTCAGAAACACAGTGGTCAGAAACACAGTGGTCAGAAACACAGTGGTCAGAAACACACTGGTCATTAACACACTGGTAAGAAACAAACTGGTCAGAAACACAGTGGTCAGAAACACAGTGGTCAGAAACACAGTGGTCAGAAACACAGTCGTCAGAAACACAGTGGTCAGAAACACTGTGGTCAGAAAGACAGTGGTCACAAACACACTGGTCAGAAACACAGTGGTCTGAAGCACAGTGGTTATAAACACAATGGTCAGAAACAGACTGGTCAGAAACACCGTGGTCAGAAATACAGTGGTAGAAAACACATTGTTTACAAACACAGTGGTCAGGAACATAGTGTCAGAAACACACTTGTCAGAAACAAACTGGTCAGAAACACAGTGGTCAGAAACACAGTGGTCAGAAACACACTGGTCAGAAACACAATAGTCAGAAACACAGTGGTTAGAAACACAATGGTCGGAAATACACTGGTCAGAAACACAGTGGTCCGAAACACAGTGGTCAGAAACGCAGTGGTCAGAAATACACTGGTCAGAAACACACTGTTCTGAAAGACACTGGTCAGAAACACAGTGGTCAGAAACACACTGGTCAGAAACACAGTAGTCAGAAACACAGTGGTCAGAAACACAGTGGTCAGAATTCCACTCGTCAGAAACACAGTGGTCAGAAACACACTAGTCAGAAACACACTGGTCAGAAACACAGTGGTCAGAAATACACTGGTCAGAAACACAGTGGTCAGAAGCAGAGTGGTCAGAAACAAACTGGTCAGAAACACAGTGGTCAGAAAGACACTTGTCGAAAACACAGTGGTCAGAAACACAGAGATCAGAAACACAATGGTCAGAAACACAGTGGTCAGAAACACACTGGTCAGAAACACAATGGTCAGAAACACAGTGGTCAGAAACACCCTGGTCAGAAACACAGTGGTCAGAAACACAGTGATCAGAAACACAGTGGTCAGAAACACAGTGGTCAGTAACACAGTGGTCAGAAACACAGTGGTCAGAAATACAGTGGTCACAAACACACTGGTCAGAAACACAGTGGTCAGAAAGACACTTGTCAAAAACACAGTGGTCAGAAACACAGAGATCAGAAACACAATGGTCAGAAACACAGTGGTCAGAAACAGAGTGGTCAGAAACACACTGGTCAGAAACACAGTAGTCAGAAACACAGTGGTCAGAAACACAGTGGTCAGTAACACAGTGGTCAGAAACACAGTGGTCAGAAATACAGTGGTCACAAACACACTGGTCAGAAACACAGTGGTCAGAAAGACACTTGTCAAAAACACAGTGGTCAGAAACACAGAGATCAGAAACACAATGGTCAGAAACACAGTGGTCAGAAACAGAGTGGTCAGAAACACACTGGTCAGAAACACAGTAGTCAGAAACACAGTGGTCAGAAACACAGTGGTCAGTAACACAGTGGTCAGAAACACAGTGGTCAGAAATACAGTGGTCACAAACACACTGGTCAGAAACACAGTGGTCAGAAAGACACTTGTCAAAAACACAGTGGTCAGAAACACAGAGATCAGAAACACAATGGTCAGAAACACAGTGGTCAGAAACAGAGTGGTCAGAAACACACTGGTCAGAAACACAGTAGTCAGAAACACAGTGGTCAGAAACACAGTGGTCAGTAACACAGTGGTCAGAAACACAGTGGTCAGAAATACAGTGGTCACAAACACACTGGTCAGAAACACAGTGGTCAGAAAGACACTTGTCAAAAACACAGTGGTCAGAAACACAGAGATCAGAAACACAATGGTCAGAAACACAGTGGTCAGAAACAGAGTGGTCAGAAACACACTGGTCAGAAACACAGTAGTCAGAAACACAGTGGTCAGAAACACAGTGGTCAGTAACACAGTGGTCAGAAACACAGTGGTCAGAAATACAGTGGTCACAAACACACTGGTCAGAAACACAGTGGTCAGAAAGACACTTGTCAAAAACACAGTGGTCAGAAACACAGAGATCAGAAACACAATGGTCAGAAACACAGTGGTCAGAAACAGAGTGGTCAGAAACACACTGGTCAGAAACACAGTAGTCAGAAACACAGTGGTCAGAAACACAGTGGTCAGTAACACAGTGGTCAGAAACACAGTGGTCAGAAATACAGTGGTCACAAACACACTGGTCAGAAACACAGTGGTCAGAAAGACACTTGTCAAAAACACAGTGGTCAGAAACACAGAGATCAGAAACACAATGGTCAGAAACACAGTGGTCAGAAACAGAGTGGTCAGAAACACACTGGTCAGAAACACAGTAGTCAGAAACACAGTGGTCAGAAACACAGTGGTCAGTAACACAGTGGTCAGAAACACAGTGGTCAGAAATACAGTGGTCACAAACACACTGGTCAGAAACACAGTGGTCAGAAAGACACTTGTCAAAAACACAGTGGTCAGAAACACAGAGATCAGAAACACAATGGTCAGAAACACAGTGGTCAGAAACAGAGTGGTCAGAAACACACTGGTCAGAAACACAGTAGTCAGAAACACAGTGGTCAGAAACACAGTGGTCAGTAACACAGTGGTCAGAAACACAGTGGTCAGAAATACAGTGGTCACAAACACACTGGTCAGAAACACAGTGGTCAGAAAGACACTTGTCAAAAACACAGTGGTCAGAAACACAGAGATCAGAAACACAATGGTCAGAAACACAGTGGTCAGAAACAGAGTGGTCAGAAACACACTGGTCAGAAACACAGTAGTCAGAAACACAGTGGTCAGAAACACAGTGGTCAGTAACACAGTGGTCAGAAACACAGTGGTCAGAAATACAGTGGTCACAAACACACTGGTCAGAAACACAGTGGTCAGAAAGACACTTGTCAAAAACACAGTGGTCAGAAACACAGAGATCAGAAACACAATGGTCAGAAACACAGTGGTCAGAAACAGAGTGGTCAGAAACACACTGGTCAGAAACACAGTAGTCAGAAACACAGTGGTCAGAAACACAGTGGTCAGTAACACAGTGGTCAGAAACACAGTGGTCAGAAATACAGTGGTCACAAACACACTGGTCAGAAACACAGTGGTCAGAAACACGGTGGTCAGAAACAGAGTGGTCAGAAACACACTGGTCAGAAACACAGTGGTCAGAAACACAGTGGTCAGAAACACAGTGGTCAGAAACACAGTGGTCAGAAACACAGTGGTCAGAAACACAGTGGTCAGAAACACACTGGTCAGAAACACACTGGTCAAAAACACACTGGTAAGAAACACACTGGTCAGAAACACAGTGGTCATAAACACAGTGGTCAAAAACACAGTCGTCAGAAAGACAGTGGTCACAAACACACTGGTCAGAAACACAGTGGTCAGAAGCACAGTGGTTATAAACACAATGGTCAGAAACACACTGGTCAGAAACACCGTGGTCAGGAACATAGTGTCAGAAACACACTTGTCAGAAACAAACTGGTCAGAAACACAGTGGTCGGAAACACAGTGGTCAGAAACACACTGGTCAGAAACACAATGGTCAGAAACACAGTGGTTAGAAACACAATGGTCGGAAATACACTGGTTAGAAACACAGTGGTCCGAAACACAGTGGTCAGAAACACAGTGGTCAGAAATACACTGGTCAGAAACACACTGTTCTGAAAGACACTGGTCAGAAACACAGTGGTCAGAAAGTTTCTGACCACTGTGTTTCGGACCACTGTGTTTCTGACCAGTGTATTTCTGACCACTGTGTTTCTGACCCCTGTGTTTCTGACCACTGTGTTTCGGACCACTGTGTTTCTGACCAGTGTATTTCCGACCATTGTGTTTCTGACAGAAACACACTGGTCAGAAACACAGTGGTCAGAAACACACTGGTCATAAACACAGTCGTCAGAAACACAGTGCTCAGAAACACAGTGGTCAGAAACACACTGGTCGGAAACACACTGGTCAGAGACAAAGTGATTGGAAACACAGTGGTCAGAAACAGAGTGGTCAGAAACACAGTGGTCAGAAACACACTGGTCGGAAACACAATGGTCAGAAACACAGTGGTCAGAAACACCCTGGTCAGAAACACAGTGGTCAGAAACACAGTGGTCAGAAACATACTGGTCGGAAACACACTGGTCAGAGACAAAGTGATTGGAAACACAGTGGTCAGAAACACAGTTGTCAGAAACACACTGGTCAGAAACACTGTGGTCAGAAATACATTGGTCAGAAACACATTGGTCAGTAACACACTGAACAGAAACACACTGATCAGAAACACAGTGGTCAGAAACACAGTGGTCAGTGGTCAGAACCACACTGGTCAGAAACACACTGGTCAGAAACATGCTGGTCAGAAACACAGTGGTCAGAAAAACAGTGCTCAGAAACACAGTGTTCAGAAACACAATGGTCACAAACACGGTGGTCAGAAATACAGTGGTCACAAACACACTGGTCAGAAACACATTGGTCAGGAACACAGTGGTTATAAACACAATGGTCAGAAACACACTGGTGAGAAACAACGTGGTAAGAAACACAATGGTCAGAAACACAGTGTTCAGAAACACAGTGGTCAGGAACATAGTGTCAGAAACACACTGGTCAGAAACACACTGGTCAGAAACATGCTGGTCAGAAACACAGTGGTCAGAAAAACAGTGCTCAGAAACACAGTGTTCAGAAACACAATGGTCACAAACACGGTGGTCAGAAATACAGTGGTCACAAACACACTGGTCAGAAACACATTGGTCAGGAACACAGTGGTTATAAACACAATGGTCAGAAACACACTGGTGAGAAACAACGTGGTAAGAAACACAATGGTCAGAAACACAGTGTTCAGAAACACAGTGGTCAGGAACATAGTGTCAGAAACACACTGGTCAGAAACACACTGGTCAGAAACACACTGGTCAGAAACACACTGGTCAGAAACACACTGGTCAGAAACACACTGGTCAGAAACACACTGGTCAGAAACACAGTGGTCAGAAACACACTTGTTGGAAACACAGTGGTCAGAAACACAGTGGTCAGAAACACAATGGTCGGAAACACAGTGGTCAGAAATACACTGGTCAGAAACACAGTGGTCAGAAACACACTGGTCAGAAACACACTGGTCAGGAACACAGTTGTCAGAAATACACCGGTCAGAAACACAGTGGTCAGAAACAGACTGGTTAGAAGAACAGTGGTCAGAAACACACTGGTCAGAAACACACTGGTCAGGAACACAGTTGTCAGAAATACACCGGTCAGAAACACAGTGGTCAGAAACAGACTGGTTAGAAGAACAGTGGTCAGAAATACAGTGGTCAGAATCACAGTGGTCAAAAACACAGTGGTCAGAAACACTCTGGTCAGGAACACAGTGGTCAGAAACACACTGGTCAGAAACACACCGGTCAGAAACACGGTGGTCAGAAACACAGTGGTCAGGAACACACTGGTCAGAAACACGCTGGTCAGAAACACAGTAGTCAGAAACACAGTGGCCAAAAACACACTGGTCAGAAACACGATGGTCAGAAACACTGCAGTCAGAAACACAGCCGTCAGAAACACAGTGGTCAGAAACACCGTGGTCAGAAAAACACTGGTCAGAAACACAGTGGTCAGACACACACTCGTCCAAAACACAGTAGTCAGAAACACAGTGGTCAGAAACACAATGGTCAGAAACACAGCGGTCAGAAACACAGTGGTCTGAAAAACAGTGGTCAAAAACAAACTGGTCAGAAACACAGTGGTCAGAATCGCAGTGGTCAGAAACACAGTGGTCAGAAACATACTAGTCTGAAACACACTGGTTAGAAACACAGTGGTCAGAAATACAGTGGCGAGAAACACATTGGTAAGAAACACAGTGGTCATAACCACACTGGTCAGAAACACAGTGGTAAGAAACACAGTGGTCAGAAGCACAGTGGTCAGAAACGCAGTGGTCACAGGGACACTGGTCAGAAACTCAGTGGTCAAAAACACACTGGTCAGAAACACAATGGTCAGGAACACAGTGGTCAGAGGCACGTTGGTGAGAAACACAGCGGTCGGAAACACACTGGTCAGAGGCACACTGGTCAGAAGCACACTGGTCAGAAAAACAGTGGTCAGAAACACAGTGGTCAGAAACACAGTAGTCAGAAACACAGTGGTCAGAAACACACTGGTCAGAAACACACTGGTCAGAAACACAGTGGTCAGAAACACACTGGTCAGAAACACAGTGGTCAGAAACACAGTAGTCAGAAACACAGTGGTCAGAAACACACTGGTCAGAAACACACTGGTCAGAAACACAGTGGTCAGAAACACACTGGTCAGAAACACACTGGTCAGAAACACACTGGTCAGAAATGAAGTGGTCAGAAACACACTAGTCACAAATACAGTGGTCGGAAACACAGTGGCCACAAAAACACACAGGGCAGAAACACATTGGTCAGAAACACACTGGTCAGAAACACACTGTTCAAAAACACAGTGGTCAGAAAACACATTGGTCAGAAACACACTGGCCAGAAACACAGTGGTCAGAAACACACTGGTAAGAAACACAGTATTCGGACACACACTGGTCAGAAACACACTGGTTAGAAACACAGTGGTCAGAAACACAGTGGCCAGAAACACACTGGTCAGAAACACAATGGTCAGAAACACAGCGGTCAGAAACACAGCGGTCCGAAACACAGTGGTCAAAAACACAGTGGTCAGAAACCCAGTGGTCTGAAAAACAGTGGCCAGAAACACACTCGTCAGAAACACAGTGGTCAGAAACACAGTGGTCACAAACACAGTGGTCAGGAATACAGTCGTTACAAAAACAATGGTCTGAAACACAGTGGTCAGAAACACAGTGGTCAGAAACACAGTGGTCAGAAACACAGTGGTCACAAACACAGTGGTCAGGAATACAGTCGTTACAAAAACAATGGTCTGAAACACAGTGGTCAGAAACACAGTGGTCAGAAACACAGTGGTCAGAAATCCAGTGGTCACAAACACACTGGTCAGAAACACAGTGGTCAGAAACACACTGGTCAGAGGCACACTGGTCAGAAACACACTGGGCAGAAACACAGTGGTCAGAAACACAGTGGTCAGAAACACAGTGGTCGGAAACACAGTGGTCAGAAACACACTGGTCAGAAACACAATGGTCAGAAACACAGTGGTTAGAAACACAATGGTCGGAAATACACTGGTCAGAAACACAGTGGTCCGAAACACAGTGGTCAGAAACACAGTGGTCAGAAATACACTGGTCAGAAACACACTGTTCTGAAAGACACTGGTCAGAAACACAGTGGTCAGAAAGTTTCTGACCACTGTGTTTCGGACCACTGTGTTTCTGACCAGTGTATTTCTGACCACTGTGTTTCTGACCCCTGTGTTTCTGACCACTGTGTTTCGGACCACTGTGTTTCTGACCAGTGTATCTCCGACCATTGTGTTTCTGACAGAAACACACTGGTCAGAAACACAGTGGTCAGAAACACACTGGTCATAAACACAGTCGTCAGAAACACAGTGCTCAGAAACACAGTGGTCAGAAACACACTGGTCATAAACACAGTCGTCAGAAACACAGTGCTCAGAAACACAGTGGTCAGAAACACACTGGTCAGAAACACACTGGTCAGAAACACAGTGGTCAGAAACACAGTGGTCAGAAACACAGTGGTCAGAAACACACTCGTAAGAAACACAGTGGTCAGAAACACAGTGGTCAGAAACACACTGGTCAGAAACACAGTGGTTAGAAACACACTGGTCAGAAACACAATGGTCAGAAGCAGAGTGGTCAGAAACAAACTGGTCAGAAACACAGTGGTCAGAAACACA